>BHFT01015564.1:0-22500 GCA_004320025.1 Laticauda laticaudata
AAAAAAAAAAAAAGTGGCAGCTGAATTTCAAAGCTGACATATTACTTGTACCAGAGGTGGTATTCAGCAAGTTCTGACCAGTTCTGGAGAACTGGTAGCAGATATTTTGATTAGTTCAGAAAACCAGCAAAAAGCACCTCTGACTGGAGATTTTACAGTATCCTTCCGCTGCCACTCCTACCAAGCCATGCCCACAGAACTGGTAGTAAAAATTTTTGAATCCCACCACTGACTTGTACTTATGAGTACTACTTGTATTTATTCAGGACTGTTATTATATAAAGTGCTGTACAAAATGTAGCAATTCTCCACTGAGGGATTCTGGATCAAGAACAATCTATTTTACAAAATGAAGGTGATCTGGGAAACCTGAGGCCCAGGAATGATTTTAAGCCATTGGCCCAGAGTGCCAAAACATATGAAACACCAACCCTGCTTCTCCTTCTGAATCAGTCAAAAAGCCTCAACTGCAGGAGATTAGTCAATGTGGCCTATGGGCATCATTAGTCAAGTGAACAGGCACAGGTGAGGTCAAAGGCAGAAATGCCCCTAAATGACAATAGAGGACTAGTCAAATGAGATGAGAAGTATTCATGGTAAATTGTGTAACAATATTAAATCAGGGATAACACTAGCCTAAAGCATAATGGGGAGAGACGAAAGCAAGTTCAGGCTTTCATGATGTGAAAGTGATGACACACATGTCACAACACCAAAGTACGCTTTGAACAATTACATCACATTATCTCCCAGCCCCAGTCCCCTAGGTGCCTATGGGGCACAAGGCTTTGCTAAGCAGCAGGTCAAGTCCCTATATGAGTAAACAATCACTATACTTACAATGGAATGGGACAGCTCAAGGCAGCCACTTGATGCACCCAACTCACCAAGAGACATCTCACTATGGCCAACTTGCTATGGGACAACTTGCTGCAGAACAATTCAACAATTTCATTTAATTATTCAATTTTTTTTAAAAAATAAATTTTTAAAATTTAAAATTATTTAAAGTAATTAAAATTATTTTAATTGTTGTCATTCACATTTTATTTTGTCCCTCCTTTGGCATCCTTTTTTAAATGATTCTATTAGACTATTTACTTGATATTAGTGCAACTCTTGTCCTGCGGTGAGTTGGCTATGGCGAATTGGCCATGGCAAGTTGTCATAGACCCACTTATGAGACATTGCTTCCTGCTTTTGATTGGTGACAGAAATCCATGTGATCTTCATTAATGGGGAAATTACAATCTATTCATAATATGGCTTGATGAAGAAACCTTTAAATATCACAATCTTCAAAGTAATTCTTATTTCCCTTTTTGTTTTTTGAAATGACATCAAGATCTGAGTTTTAAAGTGCATTTTTTTAAAAATCTCTGTTCAGACCAAAGAGCACAAAATGTTTGCAGCGATAATTTCCAACACATCATGGAACAGGCTAAATCCTTCTTTTCTATTTTTTTAAAAAACATAATGCAAGTAATAAATTCCACCCATGGTTTATTTTCCATCTTATTTTCATGTGTGACATATCCAGTGAAGTATTTAGTATGCTAAGGTACTTCCTGTGCTGATACATACTGAAAAAATATTCAAGTGCCCATCTAGAATAAAGCTTTGCCCATTAAAATCCAAATAGAGCAGATTATATTTTTGAGAGCTAATTCTAAAGGCTCAGTTAAATGTGATGTTAAACACAAATTAGAGTTACCCAGAACTTGCCACGATACCGCAGATGTATCTTCATTTCCCTTTTTACTCCATTATATAAAGCATACAAAACTGGGTAATAAAACGATGAACCCTAATCACACAATTTAAGCTAATGAAAAGAGTTTGATTTTCCAAGTGTCAGAACTATGCAGAATATTGCTGTGTGGGACAGCTGCCAACTGTTTTCCTTCTTCCCTTGCAACAAGTGGAATTTGTTTTGCCTTTCTATCTTCTATAAAAGAAGCAAATGAAACTGAGGCAAAAAAAAAGGGGGGATACTCATTGTTACAACCTCAAAACTTCTAAAAGTAAAGAAGGTGTTCCAGGACCAGTGATGGAGATGTTTGCTACTCGCTAGTGCCACCACATGGAGTGTATTTTGAAAATATTTTTCCACCCCCCTCTCCCTCAAACTCCTGGAACTGACTGTAAATGATACATTGCATCCCATACTTCAATAAGACAGCGAAGAGAAGATATCTAATCTTCTCTACTGTGTGCGGTTCAAAATGCTTCCTCATGAAAAATGGAAAGCTCCCCTTTCTGAGAACATGATGGTGCCATAGCAAAAGCAGAGCAGTCAAACGGCTTTATACCGCCAATAAAATAAAGAGACATTTTACAGGAGAGGTTAGGATGCATTACACGTTTTCTGTTTGCATTAGTTTATAAGAAACAGATGGTAAGTTTTTCTTTTGTAAGACAGGTCAAAAAGGGAGTTATAAATGAATTAAACTGACTTTTTTTCCACACACACATCCCTCCTGCTTTGGTTGGCTACTTGCTTCAGTCCTGCAAAATTGCATGTCAGAAAAGAAAAGATACTGAAATATAAAGTGATAACTAGGAGAACAAATTGTCCTGTTGTGTGTGTGTGCTATAAACTATGTCCAAAAAGGATTTGCTCTGGAACAGAGATGCCAATATGTGGCTTGCATACCGTGAACACTGCCAGGTATAAATTGATAAATTTATCCCAACATTATCTTGCTGATTTGTAAGGAGGAGATGGGAAGAGGAGAAAGAAGAGACTTCAAAGCGAATTCTGTCCTGATGATTAGTTCTTGATTCTGAATTTAGTTATCAAAATTCAGTGCAAGTTGGAGTGGATGTCTCCCCAATGAGTTTTTAAGAGAAATTGGACACAAGTGCACAAATCCTAATCGGCATGAGCCTTCATCCCAGGATTCTTCACATCACGTTTCTTATCTACAATAGTAAACATTATTTCTCCTGCAAAATTCTTCAGAAAAGATCCATGGTTGGTCTTCAGAGTTTGGAGGTTGAACCCAAGGGGTTATGCCTTTGGGTGTGCAGACCAAGCTGCCCAGACTTGGCAGTGTCAAAATGCTGTCCCACAGATGGCTCCACTGAACTCATCCTTTAATGATCTCAGTTGCCTAACTCCAGTGTTATTTCTATGCCTTTCCTAAGTGGGGTAATGAATCCAGTAAATAAAGTGTTGTATCACCCCATTCCGTATAGACATTAATTTTAGAACCAAACATTAATCAATTTAAATTTATGCACTGATGCAGACACAATCAATTTGAACTTCTTATGACAATTAACAAAGCTTTTGTTACATCCCTAAAACACACTGACCCATCAATTACAGTTTGCATCAAACTAATGCTAATGGTAGTTCTCCCTTTCTCGAACTGTCATCAGCCCCTACCTGACTGGTCAATTTCAGTGCAGAAAGATCAATTAATATAAATTATACATGCACGGAAAGATGGGTTAATATCATAAGTTCATTTAATTAATTGGGTTTGATTAAATGAGGTTCTTTCATTAGCCCTCTTAACCATATATACATCATAATCCTTTTACAAGCTCAGCTGCCCAGACACAGACCTGACATTAGGAGCATATTCAAATTACCAGCCGCAGCCATGCAAACCTCCCTGCATAATTAACAACTAAACGAGCTGCAGTCACTTAAGCTGAAAAGAAAACTGTTCACATCAACCTCTCTGATACTGTTTAAATTGAAGATGTCATGGGTAAAACAAAGGTGAACAGACAATGGTAATTAAAAATTAAAAAGGACAAGGGGGATTTGCTACTAATGGAAGCAAAGTGAAAAGAGGGTGAAGGGCCTGTTTCTTAAAAAAAAAAAATGCAGAGAAGCAGAAGTAGAAAAATATTTATGCTGGTGTTAGGTGATTCAGATCCTGGTTTTATCAAAGCAATCTAGTCCACCTACTGTTTGCTGGCTTGTCAGAGGGAGCAATCCCTTACCATCCTGGATGCAAATCTAGTTGGAAGAAATGCATGTGTGAACAGATAGCATGAGCTTTTGGGTGGGGGTGGGGAACAACAGACTTAAGAGCAACCAAAGTCTTCCTTTGCTGCTCCATAAAAGGATGCTTCACTCAAGCTTCAGATTCAGAAAGAATCTCAGGCCTCCTTTAATTCCTGTAATGGTATCAAAATCAGGGTTCCTTTTGGTCTCTTGAACTTTGAGGCTGACCTTTGCTTCTATTATGTGATCCAGTGGTTAACCTGGATGCTATTCAGATACTGTTCAACTATATCTTCCATTATGTCCAGAAAGTTTGTTCAATGCTGAGGAATTTGGTCATGAGCAACTTACAGGGTCTTTGTTATGTCAAAATAAGAAATGGGGGCACATTTTCTATCAATTCAACAATGACTGATGCTACAAAGATATTATAAGTTAATAATGAGGAAATGGCTTATAGGCAGGCAATATCTGAAATACTACAAAGTATAAGGCAAAGGTTAGACCTATAAAAGTAAAGGCAAAGATTCCTCTCACACATATGTGCTAGTCGCTTCCATCTCTAAGGGATGGTGCTCATCTCTGATACAAAACTGAAGAACCAGCACTGTCGAAAGACATCTATGTGGTCATGTGGCTGGCATGACTAAATGCACACGGAATGCTGTTACCTTCCCATCAAAGTGGTCCCTATTTTTCTACTTGCATTTTTACATGCTTTCGAACTGCTAGGTTGGGCAGAAACTGGGACAAGTAATGGGAGCTCACTCCATTATTGGTGCTAGGGATTCAAACCGTCAAACCAGTGGTGGAATTCAAATTTTTTTACTACCGGTTCTGTGGGCGTGGCTTATTTGGCGTGGGCGTGGGTGGTGGTCATGTGACTAGATGGGCATGGCTTGGTGGGCATGTGACTGGGTGGGCATGGCCAACTCAAAATCACTCACATCAAGGGGTGCTTCACCTGTGGCCCCTCCCCTCCCAGCCATTCCTTGTCACCCAGCCTCAACTTATTATAATTTGTGTAAAAATGTTGTTCACCTTTTTTGACTTTATTATCTGCATACTATAGATGTACTTTAATGGACCACTGAAAGGAGGAAATGGCTCACATGCTTTATGCAAGAGCGTGATCGGCACAAGGCTTTTAGGGGCTGCCACAAAGAAAGGTGTGTTTGTGTGTGAAAGTACTTTCCAAAGCACCAGAAAGCAAACAAGAAGCAATGGATAGAAACTGAACAAAGAGAGAAGCAACCTAAACTAAGGAGAAACTTTTCTGACAGTGAGAACAATTAATCAGTGGACCTGCTTGTCCCAGAAGTTCTGGGTGATCAATCACTGGAAATTTTTAAAAGACTGGACAGCCATTTCTCTGAAATGGTACAGGGTTCCACAAAGTCCTTTCTAAGTGTTATTCTGACACCTTTCCCAGGACCTCTACTCAGAGTTTGGCATCCTCAGTTTTCCTTCCTGAGCAGGGGCTTGGACTAGAAGACCTCCAAACTCCTTTCAATTCTCTTAAACACACATGTATTTATGCTTTGGACTATAGACATTGAATGCATGTAAACCCTGAAAAATATGTGGTAGTCCTGGGCAAAAGAAAGGCAGTAGAATGACTCTAGGGTCATTCTATAGGGACAGTGTAAAATTTTAACACATGATAAATACTGTCTCTCTCTCTCTCTCTCCCTATTTCTTTTTCTTTCTTTCTCTTTCTTTGTCTCTTTCTGTCTTTCTCTCCCTTCCTTTCTTTTCTTCTCTCTTCCGCACACAACACACTCTCACTATTTCTTTTTCTTTCTTCTTTCTCTCCCTTCCTCTTCCTTCCTTCCTTCCTTCCTTCCTTCCTTCCCTCCCTCCTCCCTCCTCCTCTCTCTCTCCTCCTTCTCACACACACACACACACACACACACACCTGTCAGCCTTCATTCCTTCTCACTCCAGGCACCTTACTCACAAAGGAAGTGAATCCAGCATTAGAGAAGTTCTGCAGGTAAATGGACTTGCATTTGAAGCTCCTGCAAACTTCCCCATGGTTGGATTCCCCCCCTCCCCCAGCATTCTTTCCCTCTTGCTCCAGGCACTTTACTCACAAGGGGAAGGGATACTTCTAGTGTCCATGAAGAATCCAGCCTTGGAACAATTTTGCAGGTTAACGGACTGCTGCTCCACCCACAATCATATGTTTTCAAATGGCTGCTTGAAAATGCATAGCTAGGGCGGGGGAGCAATCCTCCTTTAAACTGGGGCAGCAAGCATCAGGTAGGCAGGGCAAGCGAGTGAGTGGAAACTGGGTGACCGGGTTGGGGGCGTGCCAAGCTAGATGTTGCTACCAGTTTGGCGACCCATGCCAAATTCTTGCTACTGGTTCGCCTGAGTAGGTGCGAACAGCTGAATAGCACATTTGCGTCAAACTGCTGACATTTTGGATGAACAAGCTCAGCATCTTAACCACTGAGCCATCACATCCCTTATAACTATACCTCACTTTAAATTTCCCACTTTGAAATCTATTTTTAATATATCAGATTTCCACCAAGAGGTCTTTTCTGTATTATCCAATAATCCAGTATATCATCACTAAATGCACCCTTCTGTCTCTTCTTATCATACAGTGTTTGATTCATTTTTACAAAGATGTTCTGAACAATCCTGCTATTTTTCGAGCCCAACCTCTGCCAGGAGATGTTTTCTGAAAAAAATTTACTTTTTCCCTCTATTTCCCCTCATTCTCTCCTCTGAAAAAGGATTTCAGGTTGCATGTAATGTGGGGAAATGTGGTACCAATTCCCAGAAGGGAGGGAGTGCATTTCAGAGTAATAAGGGACAGCAAAATTTTGATAGTTTGATTGGCAGGAAGAGTGTTAAGTCAACTCCTCCATAGAAGTTCTTAGAGCATTTTTTTTAATGATGCAAGTATAAATATTAAAAGTAATTTTATTTAGTTTGGCAAGATTCTATTTAGAGGTGAGGAACAATAAAGTAAATTATTCAGAAGTAACTTTGAGTGTTTTTCTTGGTTTACAGGGGTGCGGGGGAGATAAACATTATCCATCTCCAGTCTACAACATGGTTCTTTCAGTAGTTCCAAGAAGGATCCACACCCATTTGCAATACTCAGGTGAGCCTGAGGATACAGATAAACTTCCAAGTGGCCTCAATGACTCTCTAAAAGAATGCAAATGACCAGTTGTCTGCAAGGAGCATAAATCCTTCCATTGCCCACCATCCAGTCAGAGCTGAAAAAGCTTCTTGAATGAGAAGCAAAACATCTTCAAAGAAAAACAAGACAATCCAGTTGCCTCTTGAAAAAAGCATCTTTGGGTTTTTAATATCATGTTCTTGGGAAATTGAAGCTGACCCTATAGTTTCATAGTTAAAATTTTGGGGAGAAAAAAAATAATATTTATTTCAGGCAAATATAGTACTGTTTTCCATTGAGGAATTCTAAAGCAAGTTTTAAGATCTTTTGCAGGCTATCACTCCACCAATGAAATAGTTTATCATGTGGGATTGACTAGGTCCCACCTCCCCAGGAAAGCCACATAAATCTGTTTATTCATTCAGGTCTTTGTGGATTTTGTGTTTTGTTTTGTTTTATGCTGGTATCGGGTTTTGTATCTCAGAAATAATACCTGATTTTAAAATCCATGTGGGTATTTCCTCTGCTGGTTTTATGAATAATTAGTGTTGTTAATGTGATGTTGATATTGTGGATGTTTATTTATTGTGTGTGATTTAATTTTTGGAAAGCATCTTGGGAGGCCCCTTTGCCCTAAATGGATGTTTTAATACATATTCCAGAAAATACGCATGAGTTCAATAAAATAAAACTGCAAAGATCACAGCCGGAATCATAAAGACCATCACCCCCTAAGTGTTATAAAACAGCATAACAAAGCAATCAAACTGCATTCTGAGTGCCTTTTCTCTAGTTCTAACTTTTTTCCAAAATTATAGGTTTCTGCTTGAATTGCCACTTTTCCCCCTTATGATAATTGAAAGAATAATAATTGTTATATGATAACACACAATATAGTCCCTAGAAAGGGATTTTTCCATACAGATTGAAAGAGAGGAACAGCTGGAAAGGAAATATGGCATTTGTGATTACCTATGATTTACCTGTGTGTGTGTGTGCCTCTCTACCAGGTGCACACAGTCCTTTATCTTTTATGACCTTTTATTACTACCTTCTGTAAGAAGGCATGTTCTTGGCATTACTTGGATACAAAGTAGCAACCTTAGAATTTTAAAAACAAACCAATGAGTAGATGTCGAAAGAATTATCTTTGGGGCATTGGAATTGAGCAACAGGAAGGACACTCATGAATATTAATTCAGGTACTTAAAAAGAGCTGTCTTAGGTTTTTTTTTTTTAATGTCTCTATGGCCCTCTTTTTGCAAGACAATGAGATTACGAGCAAAAATGTGTTAGGATATATCATTTAAAAAATAGCCGTTAAAGCATGAAGGGAAAAGGAGTTTGCCTAAAAGTCGCAACCAAACAACTACAGGTTGTGATGATCCAGGATGGGATACAAAACAAACATAGTCACAGAAAACAGATGAAGCCCCTTTTATTCCTTCACTTTGCTTCCAAGCTCTGAATATTCTTGATGGAAGCCAAAAAACTCCCACACAGTTACAAGAAGAAGGGAAAAAGCAACACAAACCAGGCAAGGTAAGGGCTGGAGGACATTCACAGGTAACACACACTGGGAAGGATGCCAAACTCAGAGAGGAACCATAAACTAAAGATATTTCCATGCTTTGTTTCCAGCATTTGCCCGTACGCAGGTCCATACTCTTATTCAATTGTCACAGCTGAAGCCCATGAAGAGGATCAAGGCCCTCTCCTCCCCTGTAGACCACATCTCTCCCTTATCCTCTTCTCCCTGCATGCTCTAGGATGGAGAGGGGATGAGCCTGGGTCCTCCTCTGACTGCTCAGCTGGCCTCTGCCCTTCCCCAGTCTCCTCCACAACTTCCAGAGCCACACTTCCATTCCCTGTCGGCTGTTCCTCCTCTCCCTCAGAGTCAGTCTCCACCAGGGGCATGACACAGGTAGTCCTCAACCTACAACAGTTCATTTAGTGACGGAAGTTACAATGGCACTGAAAAAATGATTTATGGCCATTTTTTCACACTTACTATATTGCAGCATCCCCATAGGTGCATGATCAAAATTCAGATGCTTGGCAACAGATTCATATTTATGATGATTGCAATGTCCCGGGGTTACTTGATCCCCTTTTGTGACCTTCTGACAGGCAAGTCTATGGGGAAGCCAGACTCACTTAACAAGCACAACAAAGAGTGTTCTTTCTATGCCAACTCAGAAAGCTCAAACTGCCCAAGGAGCTGCTGATCCAGTTCTACAGAGGAATTATTGAGTCTGTCATCTGGCACCTCCTACAACTGTCTGGTTTGGTTCTGCAACCGCAACCAGGACAGACACAGACTTCAAGAGGGATAATTAGGACTGCAGAAAAAACAATTACTACCAACGCCGCCTTCCATTGAGACTTGTGTGCTGCACGAGTCAAAAAGAGGGCTGTGAAAATATTTAACAGGCCCCTCACATCCCGGACATAAACAACTGTTTCAACCCCTTCCCTCAAAACGACTACACTATAGAGCACCTGCCACACAAGAACAACTTAGACACAAAAACAGTTTTTTTTCCAAAAAGCCATCACTCTGCTAAACAAATAATTCCTCAACACTTGTTCAACTATGGCGAGAAGGCGGGAGCTTCGTCTCGGTGACTACAGCTGCGATCTCGGGGCTCTGAGAATTTCAGCTGATATTTTCACCCTGGCGGTCCTAAACGGACCTAAAACCGTCCCGTAGAGAGGGGATTGTGTAGAAGCACAGTCCCCAGGATCCAGAGATATCGCAAATCTCTGGTTGATCACGGGAGAGAAGCCCCTTTTTGCTGGCGGTGGATAAGCAGCCTCGCAAAAGCTGCTGAAGCGGGACGCTCGAAAAAGTAATGGCTGGAGCGAATGTGGTATTGGCTGTGGGTGAGAAACCTCTTTGTAAATGTAAAATTGGCTGAGATTGAAAGGTATCCTGAACAAAAGAATGAAACCAGTGACTTATTTTTGTTTTGACCTGGAACTGTTTAGCGGCCGTTTTTTAAAGTGATGTCAAATTGAGGCTTGGATATCTTTCCTTCTACTTCTTTTTTGCAAGGACTTTAAATGTGATTTTGTAGGTAAACCGATTGAATTTTTCCTTATAGATTATTTACATGCTTCTTTTTGATTTTTATTTTCACTTAGATAGAGACCCTTTGATTTTTTCCTTTTTTTTTTCTTCTGGAGTTTTGTATACATTACGTCTTCTTTCTGGCATGGGGGCGGAAAATATTAAGAGATTTTGCAACACTGCCCAACAGAAGGCCTTGAAAGTACTTTTTTGAATTGGGGAGAAATGTATAACTACTCCTTCCTCAAGGACTTTTATGTGATAAGTTGGAGGAGAGAGCACAGCAAAAATATTATTACAGGTGTTTTCCTGGAGCTCTTAATCAATATTTCAACACTTTGAATAGGCTTGGCTTTGGAAGCTGCTCGAGAAGAGAGTCATAATAGAGCCTTGGATAATAATAAAGTGGCAGTGTGCAGTCCCATATATACTGTGAATCTCTACTGCACAGCCTTTTGTATTGTTTTAACTCAAGTAATATTTTTAATTTTTGCTTTTATTTATCCTTTTTCTTCTTTGGTTTTGGGCCTCTTTACTATTGGCATTTTCTATTTTTTGGATCAGATATTGGCTATGTCTATCAGATGGCTTGAAGGTTGAAAAAGAATTTGAAGTATTTCTTTGAAGGCATTGTAAAATGAAAAAAAAAAAGTGGAAAAAAAGAAGAAGGTGTTAAATGAAATAGAGCTGTGTGTGTTTTTGGATGTTTGGTGACTTTTTGAGATTTTTGGACAATCCTTTTATTGAAGACTAAATCATTTTTGGCGTCGTTAAAATTTTTTTTGTTTTTACAATGGCATTACTATGGATACTGAAAATGAATTTATAAAATATGAACAAGAGAAACAAGAAGGGAAGATTCTCTTTCGGCTCTATTTTTTCGTTTCTTAGAAATGGCAAATTTCTACATATGAGAAAACTACAAGAACAAGAAGATTGGGATAAGAAGAAACCATCCCTAATGAACAAGCAACTTTATTTGGGGAAGAAAGGGAAAGGAGAGAAAGAGAATGGAGAAATTAAGACTAAAAAAAACAACCAAAAAAAGGGGAAAATAAGGTGAAAAGTGGACACAACATCAGAAAGCAACAGAAAAGAAAAATAACACAAGAGGGTGGAGATTAAGAGACAAGGGGTAAAAAGGGTAGAGTGGAGAAGCAAGGGAGGAAAGAAGGGAAGACCAAAAAAAGGGGAAAACAAGGTGAAAAAGGTCACAACATCAGAAAGCAACAGAAAAGAAAATACACAAGAGGGTGGAGATTAAGAGACAAGGGGGTAAAAAGGGTAGAGTGGAGAAGCAAGGGAAAGGAAGAAGGGAAGAGAAGCTACAAAGGTTTGAAACAAGATGTAAAGAAACAGAAATTTATTTAGAGATAATGGGTAAACATACAATTGAAAAAGAGATTCTGCAAAGGTACATAAGATTGTGTTGTTGTATTTGTATTTGAAATTAATGTTACAAAATTGAATAATTATATATTATAAAATGGGACAAAATATTTAATGTAACTTAGCGGAAATTCTTTTTAAATAAAATAAATGAAATCAAATATGAGAGAATTGGAATTAAAGAAAAATGGGAACTTGTCATTGTATATTTTAAACATAAGTGAAATAGGGGAAGTACTAAGCAAATCTATAATTGTTCCCATAAGAAAGCATAGATATTTATTTAGAAAGGATTGTGTAAATGTTAAGACTTAAATGAATACTAATTTTAATGATATAAATTTTTAATTGCTATGGATTGTGTTTTTAATTATATTATATATTTTTAAAAAAAAATTTTTTTTTCCTTGGTTTTTAAATATTGAGTCTATCTTTAGAATGTACTACGCAGAATGCTGAATGAAAATATGTGTTATGTTAAAGCTTTTAAAACTGAGGGAGGATAAGTATATAAGGCATTATACTCCAATCGGTCATGTACAGAAGAAATTTTTGTTGTTAATGAGAAAAGATAATAGACAGCTGAAATAGGACAGACAAAGATATAAGTTATAGATGATTTAAATTGAGATGAAATAAATATAAACAGAATTAAGAGAGTGAAAAGAGGGAGAAGGCTAATAGAAAATAGAATAAGAATAGAAGAAATGGAAGCTATATAAAAGTAAGCACGAACTTGAATTTATGTCTGTACAAAGAAAGATGTAACTCGGGATCAAACTGCCGTCAAAAAGATATTTTATGTTTTTTATGTTTTGTTGTGTTTTGTGTTTTGTTTGTATATGTTTGTTTGTTAACAATTAATAAAATTCTTTATAAAAAAAAAAAAACACTGTTCAACTATTTACAAAATCTGCACTACTATTACCATTAATCTTCTCATCACTCCTTATCACCCATCCCCTCCCACTTGTGATTGTAGGACTGTGACTTTGTCGCTTGTGTCCTTACAATTTATATTGACTGTTTCCTTGTATTATTTGATTGCTGATTGTACCCTATGGCTATCATTAAGTGTTGTACATTGTGATTCTTGATTCTTAACGAATGTATCTTTTCTTTTATGTATACTGAGAGTATTTTCACCAAGACAAATTCCTTGTGTTCCAATCACACTTGGCCAATAAAGTATTCTATTCTAAGTGCAGTGATTCAGTTCATAAATGTGGCCAGAAAAATCATAAAATGGGGCAACACTCACCTAACAAATTTTTCCCTTAATAACTTATATTTTGGGCTCAATTATGGTTGGAAGTCAAGGATTATCTGTAGTTGATTTATAAGGCTGGGATGGATGAAATCCATAAGCTTCATGCAGGCTGACTTAGTTCAAAAGTTCATCTTTTCATTCCTTTTTTTTAAAAACTAACAATAGCAATAGCTCTTAAACTTATATACAGCTTCACAGTGCTTTCCAGCCCTCTCTAAACAGTTTATAAAGTCAGCATATTTCCTTCAAGAAACTGGGTCCTCAGAAGGATGGAGGACTGAGTCAACAATGAGCTGGTGAGAATTGAACTGCCAAACAGCAGAAGTAGCCTGCAGTACTACATTCTAACCACTGTGCAGCCATGCTATTCCTATTAGAGATGTTGGTCTCAGCAGAATTCAAATATTCTTGTGGAAAATGAGCCAGAAGATGGCACAGGACAACTGATACGCAACAGTTGCTGATGATCTGATGATCCCATTTACATATTTTGAAACATGTACTGGAACAATGTGAATAGGAAAAGTAATACATTATCAAAAGTAAAGCAGATCTTTGTTAGCCATAATCATTAGTTGAATAGATCGAAAAAACTGACTGTAATTTTGAATGCTATGTAGGTTATCAATGTGAAGGAACCTTATATAATATAAAACATAAGAGTCTGAGGACATAATTAATGTCTCTCTACCAACTGCTCCACAATGTTGGTTCTTGAGCTTTGAGAGCAAATGTCTATCAATGTGTTCCAAAGAAAGCAAAACTTCTGTATGCCCTGTATTTCTGAATTACACAGGCAAAGAAATATTGCTGGGGAATCTTAGAGTGTGAGATATATATGACACATGACCCCATGTTCATGTGTGAAAACAAGAATACACTTTTAAAATGTGTTTCTTTTTATATGCATATTTTTAAATGTATGTTTCCTACTTTCATTGCAGGTAGTTTTCCTTTAATACAATGTATAGACACTTTTTCATGAATAACAATAGTTTTAGGATAGTTGACCAGAACAAAAAAGAGTAAACATTGATCCATTCTTAATGATTTATGAAAGCACTAAATGCTATGTGGATTCTACATGTAGAATCCTACATGTACAATTCTACATGTACAAAACTCTGAAAATTAAATTTTTCCTGAACTTCAGGACACATTGTTGATATCTTTAGTCTACCCCTTATAGTAATAATTTTTGCACTGATGTATTGCCCTGTTATTCTGTTTATAATAATTCAGACTAAAAGCTCCAGACACCCTTTGTCAATAAAATAAATATATAATCTTTCAATTCCCCAAATACTATTTGAGGGACTATTTCTTCCTGGAAAACAGATTTACTAACTTATCAAATAAATGGTTCAAAATTTACATGCAAAATTCTTTACTTAGTTTGTAAGGTTTGAGAGATTATATTTTATCCTTAAGAAGGCTCTTTACATTTTTGAGTTAAAACTAATATTGTTCACCCTTTTGTCATTTAACTTGGAATATACAGGATTTTAGAAGTTTTATGAAAAAAGGACACTTACTTTAGGATTTCATTAGATTTAGCTCTTTTATTTTTTTTAAATAATTGTGATAATATTATTACTAATAATGTTAAACTATAATTATTGGAAGATGTAAAACTTTTAATTTGTGTCTTACATTATTTTTATTCTTAGTTGTGCTGAGTACCATTGTTTCATTAAGAGGTCAGGTGAAAAACCAATGGTGGATGGGTAGATAGATGATAGACAGATAGATAGATAGATAGATAGATAGATAGATAGATAGATAGATACAAGTCATTTTTATACACTTGGTTTAAAGGATAATCTGCAACTATTTCAGTATAACTCTATACATATCTATTTATAATTTTTAACAGAAATTTTTAAATATAAGCATACAGAACAATTTAGACATCACAAAGACTAAGTGAAATAGTTCTAATAGTTTTGTGAAACAGCAAAAGAAAAAGCATATCCAGAGAGAGAAAAGAAAATACAGTTTGCTAGTAACAGAATGGTTGTAAATAACACAGTCAGATATTATGAGTCAGGGTCTAATTTTAACAAATCAAATAACACATGAACAGATGCTTAATGTATTTAATGATATCCCCTGTCTTGTTACATTGTGTTACTCTGTTTCAAAAGTAAAGGCCCTGTCACACTGCCCAACGGATGCAAAATGGACACAACGGACGAGCAAAATGTTCCATCCTTTGTTATCCGCTCTCAAAAGGGGCAAAAATGTGCATAAACGGAGCGGACAACACGGAAAGGAACGGACGCGGGGAGGACGCAGAGCGGATGGAAAGCGGATGCGGAACGGAAGCCCAGGCGATGGAAGCAGATGAGAGTAGATGGCACATCCGCAGGAGCTTCAGGAGGGCTGAGCAAAGCGGACGCGCGGATGGATGAAGCGAGGATGCAACAGCGGTATGCACAGGGATGAAACGGATGCAGAGCGGAAGCCTAGCGGAATGCACAGTGGACCTAACAGATGCCTAAGCGTTAAATCTGCGCATAAGGCGGGGAGGATGCATTGCATAAGCACCCGGATATAGGGACAGCACCTCGGAAGCAGGTCACCCACTTCAGAGGACAAGCAACTCTATCTTGCCGGAAGGATTAGAGAACAGCAGCCTGCATGCCATGCCTTACAAGGCCTTGCTTGCCAGCCTCCGCTCGGCAGCCTATGGCTGTCTTGCCCTGCCTGCCAGCTTGCTGCCAAGCAGTGCTGCCTGCAGCCTTGGTGCCATGCCTGCCTGCAAGCCTTGGTTGCAAATGCTTCCTGCAGCCTTGGTTACTGCTGCCTGCAACATTGGTTGGCCATGCATCCTTCCAGCCTGTTCCTTCGCAAGCCTTCCTCCTCAGCCTTTGGTGCCTGTCTGCTTGCCAGCCTTCGCGCTGCCCTGCCTGCCCCCCCTGCCAGCCTTCCTGCCCAGCCTTGGTGCCTGCCTCCCTGCAAGCCTTGGTTCTGCCAGCCTCCCTGCAACACCAGCAACCCCACAACCATGGGGAAGAACAGAAAGCCTCAGCCATCTGCTGCCAGCCTTACAGAGGGACAAGGGCTACCATCCTGCCCCTGGCCCTCACATTGGTTCTGCTGGGGCTTCTGCAGCACGGGCTCTGCTTTTCTGGGGCTGGGCTGGGGCTTCTGGCTGGCTTCTGCTTCTCGGAGGAGCTGATGATGCGGGGAGATCAGACAAGCACTCCACAGACCACGCCCACCTCCCCAGCACCTGGACCCATTCAACCCCTGAGACTGAGTGACCAAGAGGAGTGCCAGAGACTCATTTTTGTTTTATAAGTTTGTTTGTTAATAAAGTTCTATCTTTTTGTTCACACACCTTGCTTCATTTCTTTTTTTTTAATAAAGTCTTGGTGGAAACTTTTAGAAATGGTTTAAGCCTTTGCATGCTTGTGGGATGGGCAGGCGATAACTGTGGGATGGGTAATAGCTGTGGGATGGGTTAGGATACATGTGGGGTGGGTAATAGCTGTGGGATAGATAAACCTCCAGTGCAAGCATAGTGGGACTGTATGGTCCACCTCCCAGGTGCCACACCTATATTGGCACTTTATTATCATAACAATGTAATCAATCATCCACACATGTCAACATAAACACAACTCTTTTATAAATTGCCCTGTCCACTGTAGGCCCACCCAACATACATGGCCGCAATCTCATCAGTGTGATGAGACAGGCTGAAGGAAACATCCATTAAGCATCTATCAATACCTGTCTTGCCACTCCACTGCTCCAGCTGGGGAGTTGCACCAGATGTTTTTCAGGAGGTTTGCGCTGCTTCTTCCTTTCACGGTGAAGACTCTGTTGGGCCTTGCACATCCTCAGTGTCTATCAGGTTTCGCCCTTGCCTCCATTCACCAGGCTCCATGTCCCCATTGCCTTGTTGGAGGTCCACGAGCCTGTTCTGCAAGACTGGGTAGTGGGTGCGCATGAGATTGTGGCAGGATGGCAGCAAAGCTTCCATGACCTCCTCTACGCTGTCTCTGGGCAATGCTGCATGGTGGTGAGAAGTACCCTGGAACCTGTTGGCCACGATGCCAAAGGCGTTCTCGCCACAAACTCGCCTTGCCCTGGACAGCCTGTAAGTTGAAGATCCTCTCTTCACGAGTGAGGCATTTGGAGGTGTAGGGCTATCTGAGGTAGTTGTGAGAGGAGGCATCATCCCCCACGATGAAGTAGGGCACATCTTGGCATGTCATTGGGCAGGGGGTCTGGATCTGGGAAGCCCATGATGAGAGTTGAGTTCAGCCCCTCCTGGTGGAGGTGACTGGCGTTGTATATCTGGGCATCTGAAGATGAGCCGTTTGCCTGAAGCAATCGATGTACATGAACTTGTAGTCAGCATCGACCATGGTGAAGAGGAATAATGCTGAGAAGAAGCCCTGTAGTTTGAGATAAGAGGAGCTCGAGTTGGCTGGGTTTTGCAGGCCACGTGCTTGCCATCGATGGTCCACGTGGTTGTGGGAAGTTCCACCTCTAAATACGACTGCTCTGCAACTTTCTTCCATCCTTCTTTCAGTGGAGGGGCACTGGAGAGAGCTCCTCCATGTATTCTTCGATGATGGCCTGCACAACTCTCTGACCAGACAATGGGATGGTGTTTTGTGGCACGCTCCATAGCCGTACTGCATGTCCTGTAGGTGGTCCCTGAGCCAGGGTGGTGCAGAGTGAGTGCCAACCTTGAGCCCAGGTTCCAGGCTGGGCCGCGAAAAGTTGGTGTTTGCCTTGGTCAACCTTGGGTGTAAGCCGCTGCAGCAAACCCTTCTTAAACATGGGGAAGGCATCCTCAATGAAGTTCTGGAATGCCCGGTGTCTTTGTTCTGAGCTCCACCATCAGCTTGTTTTAGTACAGTCCGTCGCCTCAAGTGCTCTTCTGGCAACACACTCTTCAATACCCAGACGCTTCTTGGCCGGCCTCTTTTTCTTCCCGTAGTCGAGGTCACAGAGGGCCTGGTAAATGGCTTCGCACTGTTGCAGAAGGATGGTGGTCTGCCAAAGGACTTTGTTACAATCCACAGGTGAACATGACTGGATGCTGTGGAAGAGGAAGAGTCAGATGAAGGCTGCAGAGGTCTGCACACAAGGGCTAGCTGTTCTGAAAGTGAGAATCCAGATGAGTTGCTCCCCTTTTATATAGGCAGTATAAGGTTTTCCCTAGGTGTCCCTTTGCATCCTCTCGGACATCCTGTAGACATCTTAATATCTGAGATAGGTCCCCTCTGCGAAACGTTTTTTCCATTTTAAATGGCTTTGTTTTCCGGTGCGGGCATCCGCTAAGGCATCCGTTCCGCAAATCCGTTCCACTTCCTCCCTGTGTCCGTTTACCGCTGGAGTGGATGGAGTTGCACGGATGCGCAGCAGATGCCTAGCGGATGCGTAACGGATGCAGAACGGAGGCCTAGTGGTAGTGTAGCGATGCAGAAAGGAACGAATTGGATAAATTATTTCCCGGGCAAAAGTTTTGAGCAGCTCAAAACTTTCTGAGCGATGAAATGTCCATAAACGGATGCCTGGATGGATAGAGGAAGCAAAACTGGATGGGTGAGTACAGAACGGATACATCTGCGTTAACCAACAGATGGCAAGCCATTTTATTGTCCTGTTTTACATCCGTCCTTTGCATCCGTTGGTGCAGTGTGACAGGGGCTTAAGGCTTTTTGAAATTCATTTACAGGGACTTAAATAATCTGCTTTTTCTACTAATGCATGCATAATATGCTTAAGTATTGCTAATTCAGCATCAAAAAATAAATTACTCTTGTAAGCCAAACAATTAACCTCTCCTTTGAAAGACAGCTTTCAACAACCATCAGAATGAAAATACTGATGTTGACCTCTTCTGTTGACCTCATCTTTGAAAATCTATAAAAATTTCACCCAGTGAAATTAATATTCAGTCAGGCTGCAACTGATTCAAGTTTTGTGTGCCAGATTTCAGGTAACCACGAGTTATTGGGGATTTATCTCAGATTCCCTCACCCAGGGACATTTTTTAACAGAATAGATTTTAACGGTTTCAATAGGTCAGTTTCGATGTATTTCAACAACTTTCATCATGTGCCTATTGAAGTGTGGCTGATGGTATATTCTTCTTGAAATCAGGCAGCAAGTGACAATGGCAGAACTAAAAGACTTTTGCTAGTAATATTAGTTTAGAAACACTATTTTGCGTGATGCTGTTTGCAGAAGTTCTAATATATAACTAAAAGTTGCTGATCTGAAACTACCTGCAACAGTTAAACTTATTCAATAATCAAGTCTTTCTTCTGTAATGAAGCTCTAATCTTGTCATTTATCATTTGACTTCACAAGTGCTGTAATCATAAGAATCAGAAATTGCAAATCAATTGGAGCTGCTTTTCTTCTTCTTCTTCTTCTTCTTCTTCTTCTTCTTCTTCTTCTTCTTCTTCTTCTTCTTCTTCTTCTTCTTCTTCTCCTCCTCCTCCTCCTCCTCCTCCTCCTCCTCCTCCTTCTTCTTCTTCCTCTTCTTCTTCTTCTTCTCTGCCAGAATAAAGCCACCTTCTTGGTTTGATCATTGGCCAAACATAAATCATTAGTGATACATATTTCTGATAGTATCTAATATAGCAGATGAGCCAGGCTCTGTGTCTCTCTAATAGAGTAAGTAACCAATAGAATGGTTGCTAAGTTAAGAGGGAGAAGTCAGAGAAAGAACAATTCCATAATAATAAAAAGAAATTTGTAGAAAAGAAAGGTTAAACATTTCCACCAGCACTCTGAAATAAGTCTCAAGAGTATTTATTTTCAATGTGACATCCACATTTCTGAATTTCAAAGACTGACACTGGTTTTGGCTGTGGAAACTCTATATCAGCATGGTGGGATTCAGTGGTGGGATTCAAATTTTTTTACTACCAGTTCTGTGGGTGTGGCTTGGTGGGCGTGGCTTGGTAGATGTGACAGGGAAAGGATACAGTAACATCTCCATTCCCTCCCCACTTCAGGGGGAAGGTTACTGCAAAATCCCATTCCCTCCCCACCTCACTAACCTGCTTTCCACCTCCGTTCTCCTGTGCAGGGCAACAAAAGAAGACCCAGCCAATCAGCTGGGACTCAAGAGGCAGAGAATACACGGGGGCGGGGGCAGTCAGAGGTGGCATTTCCCAGTTCTCTGAACTACTCAAAATTTCCATTACCCATTCTCCAGAACTGGTCAGAACCTTTTGAATACCATCTCTGGTGGGATTAGTGATCCTTTGGATCCAGCTATGCATATAGAGCAGGGGTGCCAAACTGGATTTCTTCGAGGGCTGGATCAGCATTGTAGTTCTCCTCTGTGGATTGTTTTTGGTCTTCAGAGTGCTGCTGGAGGCCATGGCCTCTGTGTGGCCCATTTTTGGCTTGTAGAGTGTTGAAGTAGGCTGTGGAAGCCGAAAACAGGCCATGGAGGATGCACATGGCCTCCTCTGTGGCTCCTTTTGGCCCATAGAGGCACTGTGGGCTGGCCCTTTGATATTTCCAGGCCAACCCACAGACCATATCTGGCCTGCGGGTACTGAGTTTGACACCCCTGATATAGAGAGAGGCTCAGATTTTTTTAAAAAATAATTCAATATGTTTGTAAACTGTTTCCCTAGGTATAGTGAATTTCTTTCACTAGCTTGTTTACATATATGCATTACATAAACATACTTTACACTTCAGCTGCTTTCCTTAGAATAAGAATATTAAGCCCATGAGAGGTGAGAGCACCTATTTAGAAATCAGTCAAATCATGAGAATTTTTTTTGTTTTCCCTTTGAACCATATGGTCTTTATATATTTAAAAGAAAACAAACCTGGTATTATTATTTCCAGTCTTAAACAAACTGCAGAATTCACTGCAGTAGGCTGTTCCTTCAAGCTTTGCAAATAATGATCATGCTGTACTTTGGAACGTTTAATCTGCATTGTTGGAATTCTAACCTACAAAAAGACATGTATTCTCATTTTAGTGAAAACCGGTTCCTCTAGATGTGACTGCTTGAAAGTGAATGTTATATTTTGTGATTTCTAAAATGAGGATAGTTTTTCTTCTTCCTCTTAAAAGATCCCTAAGGACGATTCAAGGAATTAACTTGACAAGTAGAAAAAAGATAAGACTCCTTTAATTTTATTGTTGACAGGAGAAACTGAGAGAATAATTTAGAATACCTCATGTCTAAATTTATTTCTTATGTGGGACCAGAGGAGTCTTCAGAATCATTTTAGAACTTCCAAATTCAAGATGTCATGGTACTGGGGAGAAAATGAGAGTTGGGGAAATAACTGGGACACCTCCAAAGTTACATCAAACTCCAAAGATCACAATATGATATATTCTATAGCAGGGGTGTCAAACTTAAGGCCCAGGGGCTGGATCTGGCCCACAGGATACTTAGGACCAGTCAAAGGACCAGTCTGCAATGCCTCTACCAGCAAAAACAGAGCATGTGAGGGCCATAGGCAGCCCTCTTGGGCTCCGTTTTAGCTGGCAGAGAATTGCAGGAGGCTGTTGCAGCAAAAACAGAGCTCGGGAGCTTGTTTTCAGTGGCAGAGTGGTCGGGCCACCACAGACATGTCAACATGAATGACATTGAGCTGGCCATGCCTACCCTGGCCATGCCTATCCTAGTCCCCCAAGGTCAAACACAACCCTGATACAGCCCTCAATGAAATCAAGTTTGACACTCCTGTTCTATAGCCTCTGAACAGCAGCTTTAATGTTTTCCCCCCTCTCCTGTATTCAAAGTTTGCTTCGATTTTATAATGATTTTGGGGGTGTAAATAGAGAGCAATATTTCCTGACTGCAAATTTTAATAGTGCACATGTGTATGCAGGAAAACAAAGAAAGACTTCGGTTGTGGTTGGATAAAGGGAACAGTGATTTCAATCCCACAGTACAGTTCACTATTTCCAACGTACAAGTGATTCAGAACTTTTTTTGATTGCAAGACACTAAATATAAACCAAACATGCTGTTGTTTAATGGGCCACAGACGTGCAAGGATGAAAAACAGCAGAGAAAAACACAATTGCATCACCACCGTTGTAGTGAAAAGAAAGAGGGGCTCAATTAATGTTTTGTCCTTTTTTAAAAAAAGGCCAAGGATAAGAATGTGTTGATCTTTCCATCATTTCTGCTTTTGTTCTAGTTTTTTTCAGAAGATGGCTGTTGATGTAATTACACAGAGGTTCAAGTGAGTTTCCTTCTTGATCCAAAACAGAATTAGCAAACTCTGAAAATTAACTCTGAGATGAAAAAATTAACTCTGAGACGAGTGACATTTATAAAAGACAGGGAAAAGCATTCAGGCCTCCATCTACCCATTTGAACTATAAATGAGATAATATCATGACTTTGTCTTAGGAGCATCAGCATTGTACTGAACCAAAGATCGTGGATCTACAACTTTGTTTTCATAGAGTGTGGACAATTATTTTCTGACTAAGCAGTACACTTGTAAACGCCGTATTAATGTAAGGAGTGTCAAGCTGTAAGAATTGGAGATAATGAAGTAGGGTTGAAGGCTCCTTGGTCTTCTGTGATCTTGGTTATTTTCTTGCAGATGTTTCATTACCAGTGCTAGGGTTGATGAGCACTAATGATATTATTGAGACCAAGTAATAAAACATTTGCAAGAAA
>BHFT01015564.1:27500-32500 GCA_004320025.1 Laticauda laticaudata
CTTTTGCTCCAACTGTGATCCATTTTCAGAAGCCAAGCAAATTTCTTTCTGGTTCTGCACTATAAGCAAAAGTACCAGAAAATCAAGTTTCTAGAGATGTTGCAGGTTCTGTCACTCTTGTAGTTATGACAGCTGGGTCTGCAAGGGGAATGTCTGAATGGATTGCAATGCCATATCTATCATTTTTAGATTTGCTACCTTTCCACACACACCCACACCCAATAGGTATCCCTACTATTTGCTTATAATTACAATTTTGGTGGCTTGCATTCATATCAGATGACAGTTGTAGTAGACATCTCACCATTTGGGGCCTGAGATTGTTTAACAAGAAAAATAAATAAGCATCCAGTGGTGGTAGTGGTGTTGATCAATCCACTACCATTTGTGATCTAGACTAGCAACAACAGTAATAAAAGCAACTATCAAGTCTAAAAAATAAGTCTTTCCATTCTAATAACAGGAAGATAGCTAACCCCTTACCAGTACAGAGATAGGATAGCAGAGAGAGATCATATCAAAACAAATTTAATGGAGTTTCCTTTTTTTCCATGGAATCCTTGGTGCTCTCTGAACCTGGTTGTTTGTTTGCAGACATTTCATTTACTCAACTAATTATGACACATTTCCTGTGTCATCAGGAAACAAAACAACTGAAAGCAACTATGTACAGAGAGCACCAAGGACTCCACAGTTCAACCCTGAGCTACAGCTATTCTCTTCTATTGGTCCCTTTGTCATGAATTCCCCCTGAAAGGAGAAACCAACATTTTCCTTTCCTTAATGCAATGTGGGCCATTATCTCTGGAGATTCTCAGTTATCCAGGTCATTATTGTCCCAAAAGTGTAGTTCTGTACACCGGGGAAACAAAACAACCACTTCATAAATGTATGGCACAAGATAGGAGAACAAATCCATCAGGCCTAGATCCAGCAGTCCATCAGCATTTAAAAGACAAAGGACACTCTTTTGAAGACAGCAAAGTCCATTTTGGACAGAGAGGACCCCTGGTTTGAAAGAGGGGTCAAAGAAGCCATCTATGTCAAAATGGAACAGCCTATCTCAACGGAGGAGGGGTGGGATAAAACACCATCTAGCTCCAGTCCACAACATAGTCCTTTCTACAGTTCCAAGAAGGCTCTACACCTATTTGCACCACTCAGGTGACCCTGATGACACAGATAAACCTCCAAATGGCCTAAACAACTCGCTAAAAGAATGCAAATGACCAGCTGTCTGCAAGGAGTATAAATTCTTCCATTCCCCATCATCTAGTCAGAGCCGAAGAAACTTCTTGGATGAGAAGTGAAATGTCTTCAAAGGAAAAACCAGAAAGCACAGTTGCCTCTTGAAAAAAGGAACCATTCTTTCCATTGTCTTTGGGGGTTTAGCTTACTAGAATGAATGGTACTGCTTATACAAAGTTGCCAGAATATTTATGAAGCTAAAAAGAATAAAATTGGCAGTGATCTACGTGGTGTTCAATGAATGGCATTGCTATCCATCACAGTTGATGTCAGTGGCAATTCCATCTCTATCACACTCCTGTAACACCTGCAGTAGGTTAGAGAACCAACATGTTCACCTCCAAAGATAATAAGAGTTGGAAGGGACCAAGCGGAAGATCCTACACCATTTCTGACAAATGGCAGTCCAATCTCTTCTTGAAGGTCTCAAGTGATGGCGCTCTCATAACTTTCAAGGGCAAGCTGTTCTATTGGTTGATTGTTCTCACTGTCAGAAAGTTTCTCCTTATTTTCAGGTTAAATCTCTCCTTGTTCAGTTTCCATCCATTATTCCTTGTCTGGCCTACAGGTACTTTAGAAAATAGCTTGACCCCTTCCTCTCTGTGGCAGCCCCTGAAATATTGGAAGACTGCTATCATGTCTCCCCTGGTCCTTCTCTTTACTCGACTAGCCAAGCTCAGTTCCTGAAACTGTTCTTCATATGTTTTAGTCTCCAGTCCCCCAATCATCCTCGCTGCTCTTCTCTGTACTTTTTCTAGAGTCTCAACATCTTTTTTATAATGTGGTGACCAAAACTGGATCCACCATGTCTCAAAATATAGCATTGCCCTCCTTGTCCTGCAGTGGAAGGGATAGTTTCTTTCAGAAGGTCTATTAATTTGGATGAGTAAATTATAATTTAAATATATTACAGCTATATTTTCATTAATCTCTAATTGAGATTTAGCTTTTCATTCAATAATGTATGTAAGGCATAATTTACGGCCTTTAGAACTTTAACACAATTTGTAAACTTTAATAAATTTTGCTATCTAAAATTATTATACCCTTTAAAAGGGATGCAGTCTTGTTATTTTATGAAATGGATTAGTAAAGTACATATATTATGTACTTTAT
The DNA here is from genome assembly GCA_004320025.1 of Laticauda laticaudata. Classification (NCBI taxonomy): domain Eukaryota; kingdom Metazoa; phylum Chordata; class Lepidosauria; order Squamata; family Elapidae; genus Laticauda; species Laticauda laticaudata. The sequence continues at coordinate 29,865 of BHFT01015564.1, forward strand.
ACTAGTTAGTTTTTGATAATTGTCAAAATCATTGAGCATCACTACATTTTTTCATAATTCCATTTATACCCATATGTTTTATTTTATACATTTAAAAATATTTTTAAAAAGGAACTCACAAGTTTCACTGGATCCTTCAGTGTCCATAGCAGAAAAACATAAAAAACCCACCAGCTTAAAATCTAAGACCCAGTCATTTATAAAAGCATAAACCCATCTAACCTATATTCTCAGAACAAAAAAGTTTTAATCAATAACATGCAAATATGAATAAATCAGTGGAAAAGAAGAGAAAACCAGCATTACACATTAATGTAGAAAAGAAGAAAAGACTATAAATAATTATATCTGTCTGCTGCATTTGAAAAAGACGAACCTAATGGAGAATTGAAAATCTGCCTTTAGTATGAAATTTAAGTGCAAAAACATGGTATTTTGGTGTTAGCATTTACTAGTATAGATATATTACACACACACACACATACATATTCATACACAAATGTGTGTGTGTGTAAATGTTGTAAAAGCAATACAATGAACAAAACCATGTATATATTGTAAAACTGGCCCTGAGGCATATAAATATTGTATTGTGTAAACATCGGATACAAGTGGAATCATATCTGCTATCTTGCTTTGTTTGATTGTTTAACTCTTTGTAAATATAGATATACTCTACCTGATAATAAACTTTTACCTGATAATAAACTGTCGCACTGCCCTTCATTTATCTGGAGATCAGGCTTGTAGAATTTGTAACCATTGAATGAAATGATGTTTAATGCTTTGGTTCACTTCTGAGCATCATGTACATGAAAATGTAACCTCATCATATTATGTAACATCCTTGTCGAGTCTTTTGAAGCTAATATACATTAAGTTCTTAATAGTATAGTCATATATGAGTTTGTTTCACCACTGGTTTTATGAGTGATGAGAATCTGTGGGTGCTATTCAGTTAAAATGGAGTTGTAGAATTATAAGTATAAGATATATCTATATCTAACTTATATACTACCTGGAAACATGGGATTAAGACACTACTTAATGTGTTTATGAGTAAGTCTCATTGAATCTTCGTATAAAAATGCCTTGTTAGTCTCTACAAATGCTCATATTTTGATTTTCAGTCATGGAACTAGAAAAGAAAATGAACATTCACTGAAAGTTATTTTCTATATTAGCTATATTTATATAGAATAAAGTATAAACTATGTTTTGTATAGTTCAACTCTTTTTAGTTGGGGTTGAGGCCTTGGCATTTGGCAGCACTGCTCACTTTAGAGATAACCTGAGTGTAATTGGCTTCTCAATACTATTTGATGCTGTCAATCACTGCCTCTTTTTGGATTGGTCAGATTAGAGGCACTATTTTCCAATCGCTTTGTTCACCCATGAGTGGGCAATTCCAGTCAAGTTAGGGAAGGGATGTTGGACTGGTAGGTATTTCTTTGTGGAGAACCCCAATGTTTGTATTCCTCACCTTACTTTTCAATAGCTCCATGAGCTTCCTGGAAGAAGATACCAACTAGTTCAAGATGGGTATTACTGTTATACAGATTATACTCAACTGAAGAGAGTAAGGAAGATGACTTTGAAGAAGATATGCAAAAGTTGTTCCTTCGGCAAACTCAAGCTCCTCAAATTCATTTTCCTTATTTTTTACAACTATACATTGTATTCCTGCAGGGGTGGGATTCAAATTTTTAAAGAACCGTTTCTGTGGGCATGGCTTAGGTGGTGGGTGTAGATTGGTGGTCATGTGATCAGGTAGACATGGCTTGGTGGTCATGTTTTTGGCTGGGTATGGCCAACTCAATATCACTCACATCGAAGCATGCATCTCCTCCCCTGGCCTCTCATGAATGTGGAGATGCTGCAACAGTTGTAAGTGTGAAAAATGGTCACTTTTTCAGTGCCATTGTAACTTTGAATGGTCACTCCACACAAGCAAAGTACCAGCAAAGGAGGGAAAAAAAACTCAAGAGAAATTCCTGAGACAGGAAGTCTAGTCCTGCCAAGAACATAATAAGGGTTAACGCAGAGCCAGTTTCTATAAGCAAAACCAGAATGTTTCCTTCCTGCCTTCCTTACAGGATTAGGCCTGTTATTTCTTCTAACAACCAGTTCTCCAAACTGCTTAGAATGTTAACAACCAGTTCTAGCAAATAGGTACGAACTGGTAGAAACCCACCCCTATATTCCTGGCACCAGGCTCCATGGAAGTCTGAGCTGATACTAGGAGATTGTAGGTTACAGATGAAACAACTTGAACTGCAACAAAATAGATTTGCTATTTGTCCCAAGATCATTTGGTTTACTCCTGTCACCAGTTATAATTGTGAACAGAATGATACTGCTTGTGATTTATGCAAGATGATAATGATGATGATGATATGATGTTATCCATTCAGTTGCATCTGACTGTTGGCACTTTTATCAGCCAGGTCTCTTCATATCTGATCTTGCACAACTTCGTTGAGTTGTTCTATACCTTGGCTGGTGTCAGCTTTATTGGTGTCCAGCCACCATGTTTTTTAGTAACCTGGCTTCCTTTTACTACTAACTTGTGTCACCACTAGCAATTGTGTTCCAAACATAATTGCTTTCCCCAGTGAATTCCCCTGCATGAATTC
>BHFT01015564.1:37500-38728 GCA_004320025.1 Laticauda laticaudata
CTACATAAGCGAGAGACCAGGGGTGGGATTCAAATTCTTTAACACCTGGTTCTGTGGGCATGGCTTGGTGGTCATGTTATTGCCTGGGTGTGGCCAACTCAATATCACTCAAATCGAGGCACACATCTCCTTGCCTGGCTTCTCATGACTGTAGGGATACTACAACAGTCTTAAGTGCGAAAAATGGTCATCAGTCACTTTTTTCAGTACCATTGTAACTTTGAATGGTCATTCCACACAAGCAAAATACCAGTAAAAGAGGGGAAAAAAACTCCAGAGAAGTTCCTGAGACAGGAAGTCTAGTACTGCCAAGAATGTAATAAGGGTTAATGGAGAGGTAGTTTCTGTAAGCAACACCAGAATGTTTCCTTCCTACCTTCCTTACAGGATTAAGCCAGTAATTTCTTCTAACAACCGGTTCTCCGAACTGCTTAGAATGTTAACAACCGGTTCTAGCGAATAGGTGCGAACTGGTAGGATCCCATCCCTGGGAGAGACCCTAATTCAATTACATTCTCAGATAGCCTACTAAAGGTATTAAACTTTTCAGATTTCTACTAAAGGTATTTAAATTTTCAGATTACCAATAAAGGCAGGATTGACAGTGTGTTTATCAATCCAACCAACAAATTCCAAGAAGAGAAATGACAGTTCAGCCTATATGGGTGGATCATCATTCACCGTTGATGGTGGATCATGTTCCAAATCAGGATTCCTTTTTATATAATGACGTGAATCCTGATTTGGAACTTAGAATTGGAACATCATCCACCATCAATTCATGGTTAACCTACATGCAAAAGTCAAGTCTTATTATTTCATTCCATGCCATCACCAATGCTACAAAATGGAAATGGTATTACAGAGCCGTGATAGTGCATAGTTAGAATGCAGTATTGTAGGCTAACACTGCTGACTGCCAGCAGTTCGATCCTGATGGGTTCAAGGTTGACTCAGCCTTCCATCTTTCCAAGATCAATAAAAATGATGACCGAGATTGTTGGGAGCAATATGCTGACTCTGTAAACTGGTTAGAGAGGGCTGTAAAGCACTATGAAGTGGTATAAAAGTCTAAGTATTATTGTTAGTGCTATTGCTAACTGACTATTTTAATTGGGGGGATAAATAAAAATCAGGGGGGAAATGCTTTATTTTATAATACTGTAGGATTTCCCCTCTCTCTGTTCCACATAGTATTAGTTTCTGATCTTCAACCCCCCCCCCCCCC
>BHFT01015565.1:0-24015 GCA_004320025.1 Laticauda laticaudata
GAGAGGAGATTAGGGAGGAGAAAGAAGAAGAAAGAGAAAAAGGGAGGTTGTTGTAAAGAGAAAGAAGGGAAATGAGAAGAGAGGGAAACCAAGAGGAAGTTAGAGAGGATGAAGAGGAAAGAAAGAATGGTAAGAATGAGAGAGAGAAACCGAGAGAGGGAGAGACAAGAGGGAAATGAAAGAGAAAGAGAGGGAAATGGGAGAGAGGGTAAAGCGAGAGGAAGTTAGAGAGGATGGAGAGGAGAAAAGAATGGTAAAGAATCGAGCGAGAGATAACAGAAAGAGAGAGAGAGGGAATCGAAAGAGAAAGAGAGGGAATGCGAGAGGGGAAAGCGGAGGGAGTTAGAGAGGAATGAGAGGAAGAAAAAGAATGGTCAATGAATGAAGAGAGAAAACAAGAGAGAGAGTGAGAGAGGGAATGAAGAGAAAGAGGGGATTTGGGAGAGAGGGAGAAGCGGAGAGGAGAGTGTTAGAGAAGGATGAGGAGGAAGAAAATAATAGGAATGGTAAGAATAGCGCGGTAGAGAGAGAGTAGAATCTATAGAGAGAAGCAAGGAGGTGATAGCGAGTAGATGAGGGTGATGAATAGAAAGAGAAAAGAGGGAAATGGGAGAGAGGAAAGCGAGAGGAGAGGTGTGTAGAGGATTGAGAGGTAAGAAAAAGAAATGGTGAGAAATGAGATGTGTGTAAACAGAGAGAGAGAAGAGGGAATGAAAGAGCAAGAGAGGGAATGAGGAGAGAGGGAAAGCGTCGAGGAAGGTTAGAGAGGCATGAGAGAAGAAAAAGAATGGTAAAGAAATGAGAGAGAGAAACAAGAGAGAGCGCGAGAGAGGGAATGAGAGTAGAAAAGAGAGGAATGAAGGAGAGAGGGAAAGCTAGACGAGAGGGCAGTTAGAGATGGATGAGAGGAAGAAAAAGAAATGGTAAGAACTGGAGAGAGAGAAAACAGAGAGAGAGTGAGAGAGCGGAATGAAAGAGAAAGAGAGGAAATGGAGAGAGTAGGAGAAAGCGAGAGGGAAGTTGATACGAGGATGAGAGAAGGGAAGAAAGAGAAATGGTAAGAATGAGAGAGAGAAAACAAGAGACGCAGGGAGAGAGAGGGATATGAAAGAGAAGAGGTGAATGGGAGAGAGGGAAAGCGAGAGGGGAGTTAGGAGAGAATTGAGAGGAAAGAAAAAAAAAATGGTAAGATATGAGAGTAGAGAAAACAAGAGAGCAGAGTGAGAGAAGGGAATGCAAGAGAAAGAGAGGGAATGGGAGAGAGGGAAAGGCGAGAGGAGGTTAGAGAGGATGAAGAGGAAGGGACAGAGAGCAAATGGTAAGAACTGAGACGGAAACCAAACAAGAGAGAGGAGGATACGATCGGAGAGCGGAATGAATTGAGAAAGCAGAGGAAATGAGAGAGGGGAAAGCGAGAGGAAGTTAGCACGAGGTATGGAGAGGAAGAAAAGAATGGTAAGAAGAGAGTAGAGAAAACAAGAGGAGGGAGGAGAGCGGAATGAAAGAGCAGAAGAGAATGAGAGAGGGAAAGCGCGAGGAAGTTAGAAGGATGAGTAGGTAAGAAAGAAATGGTAAGAATGAGAGAGAGAAAACAAGAGAGATGAGAGAGGGAATGAGAAGAGAAAGAGAGGAAATGAGAGAGAGGGAAAGTGAGAGGAAGTTCGAGAGGATGAGAGGATGCCAGAAGAAAGAATGGTAAGAATTGAGAGAGAGAAAAAAGCAGAGAGACGATGAGAGATGGGAATGAGAGAGAAAGAGAGGAAATGAGAGAGATGGGATAAGCGAGTAGGAAGTCTAGAGAGGCATGAAAGAGGAAGAAAGAAATGGTAAGCAAGAATGAGAGAGAGAAAGACAAAAGTGAGAGAGTGAAGAGAGGGAATGCCGAGAGAGAAGAGAGGGATGGCGAGAGAGGGAAAGCGAGAGGAAGTAGAGAGGATGAGAGGAAGAATAAAGAAATGGTAAGAAGGAGAGAGAGAAAACAAGAGAGGGGAAGAGAGACGGGAATGAAAGAGAAAGAGAGGAAATGAGAGAGGGCAAAGCGGAGGAAGTTGAGAGGATGAGAGGAAGAAAAGAAATGGTAAGAGTGAATGAGAGAGAGTAAGCAAAAGAGGGCAGAGTGAGAGAGGAGAATGAGAGAGAAAGGAGGGAATGGGGAGAGAGGGAAAGCGAGAGGAACGTTAGAGAGGATGAGAGGTAAGAAAAGAAATGGTAAAGAATGAGAGAGAGAAAACAAAAGAGAGAGTGAGAGAGGATGAGCGAGAAAGATGAGGGAATGGGTAGGAGGGAAAAGCGAGAGGGAGTTAGAGAGGATGAGAGGATACGCCAAAAGAAATGGTAAGAGGAGAGAGAGAAAACAAGAGTAGAGGGAGAGAGAGGGAATGAAAGAGAAAGAGAGGAAATGAGGAGAGGAAAGCGAGAGGAAGTTAGAGAGGAATGAGAGGACGAATAAGAGAATGGTAAGGAATGAACGAGAGAGAAAACACAGAGAGAGAGAGAGGGAATGAGAGAGAAAAGCAGGAGGAAATGAGAGTAGAGGGAAAGTGAGAGGAAGTTCGAGAGGATGAGAGGAAGAAAAAGAAATGGTAAGAATGAGAGAGTAGAAAACAAGAGAGAGAGTGGAGAGGAATGAGTAGGAGAAAGAGAGGAAATGAGAGAGAGGGAGCGAAGAGGAAGTTTAGAGAGCGAGTGAGAGGAAGAAAAAGAAATGGTTAAGAATGGAGAGAGAAAACAAGGGAGAGGGAGAGAGAGGGAATGAAAGAGAAAGAGAGGAAATGAGAGAGAGGGAAAGCGAGAGGGAGTTAGAGAGGATGAGAGGAAGAAAGAAATGGTAAGAATGATGAGAGAGAAACCACAAGAGAGAGAAGAAGAGGGGCGGGAAGAAGAGACAGAGAGGAATGAGAGAGAGGGAAAGCGAGAGGTAAGTTAGAGAGGATGAGCGACGAAAAGAAAATGGTAAGAAGGAGAGCAGAGAAAACAAGAGAGAGAGAGAGGGAATGAGAGAGAAGAGGGAATATGAGAGAGTAGGGAAAGCGAGAGGCAAGTTAGAGAGGATGAGAGGAAGAAAAGAAAATGGTAAGGAAGGACGAGAGGAGAAAACAAGAGAGAAAGGGAGAGATGAGGGAATGAGAGAGAAGAGAGGAAATGAAGAGAGAGGGAAAGGATGAGGAAGTTAGAGAGGAGAGAGGAAGAAAAGAAATGTAAAGAATGAGAGAGAGAAAACAAGAAAGAGGGAGAGAGAGGGAATGAAAGAGAAAGAAGGAAATTGAGAGAGAGGGAGAAGCGGAGGGAGTTAGAAGCCGGAATGAGAGGGAAGAAAAAGCAATGGTAGAGTATAATGAGTAGAGAAAAACAAGAGAGGGAAGAGAGAGAGGGGAATGAAAAGAGATAAGATGGAGGCAATGAGAGAGAGGGAAAGCAGAGGAAGCTTAGAGAGGCGATGAGAGGAAGAAAAAGAAATGGTAGCAATGAGAGAGAGAAACAAGAGAGAGGGAGAGAGAGGGAATGAAGAGTAAACAGAGAATGGAGAGATGGGAAGCGAGAGGGAGTTAGAGAGGATGAGAGGAAGAAAAAAAATGGGTAGAAATGAGGAAGAGAAAACAAGAGAGTAGAGTGAGAGAGGGAATGAAAGCAGAAAGAGAGGGAATGGAGAGAGAGGGAAAAGCGAGAGGAAGTTAGAGAGGATGCAGGAAGAAAGAAATGGTAAAGTAAGGAGAGAGAAAAACAAGAGAGAGAGAGAGGGAAGTGAGAGAGAAAGCAGAGGAAATGAGAGAGAGGGAAGCGAGAGGAAGTTAGAGAGGATGAGAGGAAGAAAGAAATGGTAGGAGATGACGAGAGTGAGGGAGAAACAAGGAGAGTGTCAGGAGAGGGGGGGAATGAAAGAGAAGAGAGGTGAAATGAGTAGAGAAAGAGAGGAAGTGAGCATGAGAGGGAAAGCTAGAGAAGTTAGTATGAGGATGAAAGGAAAGACAAAGAATGGGTTAAGGAAGGAGAGAGAGAAAATCACGAGAGAGAGAGAAGGGAATGAGAGAGTAAAGAGAGGAAATGAGGAGAGAGGGGAAGGCGAGAGGAAGTTAGAGAGCGTATGAGAGGAAGAAAACGAATGGTTAAGCAAGGAGAGAGAGAACAAGAGAGAGGGAGAGGAGTAGGGAATGAAAGAGAAAGAGAGGAAATGGGAGAGAGGGAAAGCGAGAGGGGTTAGAGTAGGATGAGAGGCAAGAAAAAAAAAAATGGTGAAGGAATCGAAGAGAGAGGAAAACAAGAGAGAGAGTGAGAGAGGGAATGAAAGAGAAAGCGAGAGGGAAATGGGAGAGAGGGAATAGCGAGAGGGAGTTAGAGTAGGATGAGAGGAAGAAAAGAAATGGTTAATGGAGTGGAGAGAGTGAGAAAACAAGTGAGAGAGAGAGGGATGAGAGAGCAAGAGATGTATGAAATGATGAGAGAGGGAAAGTTTCGAGAGGCGACAGTTAGAAGAAGGATGAGAGGGAAGAAAAGAATGGTTAAGGAAGGAGAAAGCGATAGAAAAGCAAGAGAGAGGGAGAGAGAGGGAATGATAAGAGAATGAGAAGAGGAAAATGGGAGAGAGGGACAGAGGCGAAGAGGGAGTTAGAGAGGATGAGAGGAGAAAAAAAAAATGGTAAAATGAGAGAGAGAAAAGCAGAGAGAGAGAGAGGGAATGAAGAGAAAGAGAGGGAATGAGAGAGAGGGAAAGCGGGAGGGAGTTAGAGAGGAATGAGAGGAAGTAAAGACAATGGTAAGAATGAGAGAGAGAAAACAGCAACGAGAGAGTGAGAGAGGGAATGAAAGAGAAAGCAGAGGGAATGGGAGAGAGGGAAAGCGAGAGGAAGTTAGAGAGGATGAGAGGAAGAAAAAAGAAATGGTAAGAAGGAGAGAGAGCAAAACACGAGAGATGGGAGATGAGAGGGAATGAAGGAGAAAGAGAGGAAATGCAGAGAGGAAAGCGGAGGAAGGTTAGAGAGGATGAGTAGGCAAGAAACGAAATAGGTAAGAAACTGAGAGAGAGAACACAAGAGAGAGGAGAGGAATGAGAGACGAAAGAGAGGAAAATGAGAGTAGAGGGAAAGTGAGGGTAAGCTTAGAGAGGATGAGAGGTAAGAAAAAGCAGAATGGTAGAAATGAGAGGAGAGAAAAAACAAGAGAGAGAGTGAGAAGAGGGAACTGAGAGAGTAAAGAGAGGAAATGAGAGATTGAGGGAACGCGGAGAATTTAGAGTGAGAGGATCGAGAGGGAGAAAGAATGGTAAGAATGAGAGAGAGAAAATGCAAGAGAGAGAGAGAGGGGGGGGAATGAAAGAGTAAAGAGAGGGATGAGAAGAGAGGGGAAAGCGAGAGGAAGCTTAGAGAGGATGAAGGCAAGAAATGGAAGAAGGACGAGAGAGAAAACAAGAGGAGAGAGAGAGGGAATGAGTAGAGAAAGAGAGGAAATGAGAGAGAGGGAAGGCGAGAGGCAAGTTAGAGAGGATGAAGAGGAAAGAGAAAATGGTAGAAAGGAGAGAGAGTAAAACAAGAGAGAGGGAAGAGAGAGGGAATGAGAGAAAAGAGAGGAAATGAGAGAGAGGGAAAGCGAGAGGAAGTTAGAGAGGATGAGCAGCGAAGAAAAGATGGGTAAGAACTGATGAGAGAGAAAACAAGAGTAGAGGGAGAGAGCCAGGGAATGAAAAGTAGAAAGAGTAGATAATGAGAGGAGAGGGAAAGTGAGAGGGAGTTAGAAGAGGATGAGAGGCAAGAAAAAGAAATGGTAGAAGAATGAGAGAGAGAAAACAAAGCAGAGGGAGAGAGAGAGGGAATGGAAGGAAAGCGAGCGAAATGAGAGAGAGGGAAAGGCGAAGAGAAGTTAGAGAGGATCGAGAGGAAGAAAAAGAAATGGTAAGAAATGAAGAGAGAGAAACGAAGAAGAGAGGGAGAGAGAGGGAATGAAAGAGAAAGAGCAGGGAATGGGAGAGAGGAAGCGAGAGGAGAGTTAGCAGACGGATAGAGAGGAAGTAGAAAAAAAAATGGTAAAGAATGAGGAGAGTAAAACAAGAGAGGGAGAGTGAGAGAGGGAATGAAAGAGAAGAGAGAGGGAATGAGCAGAAGGTGAAAGCGAGAGGCAAGTTAGAGGAGGAGTGAAAGGAAGAAAAGTAAACTGGTAGAAAGGAGAGAGAGAATAACAAGAGAGAGAGAGTGGGTAGAATGAGAGAGAAAGAGAGAGGAAAATTGAGAGAGAGGGGAAAGGCGAGAGGAAGTTAGAGAGGATGAGAGGAAAGAAAGAAATAGGTAAGAATGAGAAGAGAGAAAACAAGAGAGAGAGAGAGGGGGGGGTAATGAAGAGAAAGAGAGGGAATGAGAAGAAAGCAGAGGAAATGAGAGAGAGGGAAAGCGAGAGGAAGTTAGTAGAGGGACTGAGAAGGAGAAAAGAAATGGTAAGAAGGAGAGAGAGAAACAAGAGAGAGGGAGAGAGAGGGAATGAAAGAGTAAAGAGAGTGAAATGGGAGCGAGGGAAGGCGAGAGGAGTTAGAGAGGATGAGAGGAAGAAAAAAAAATGGTAGAATGAGAGGAGAGAAAGACAAGAGAGAGAGTCAGAGAGAGGGAATGAAAGAGAAGAAGAGGGAATGGGGGAGGAGGAAAGCGAGAGGGTTGAGTTAGTAGAGGATATGAGAGGTAAGACAAAGATATGGTAAGTAAGGAGAGAAGAGATAAAACAAGGAAGAGAGAGAGAGGGAATGAGAGAGAAAGACGAGGAAATGAAGAGTAGGGAAAGCGAGAGAAGTTAGAAGAGGATGAGAGGAAGAAAAGAAATGGTAGAAGTGAGAGAGAGAAAACAAGAAGTAGGGAGAGTAGAGGGAATGCAAGAGAAAGAGAGGAAATGGGAGAGAGGGAAAGCGAGAGGGAGTTAAGAGAGGATAGAGGGAAGAAAAAAAAATGGTAAGCAAATGAGAGAGAGAAAACGAAGAGATGAGAGTGAGAGAGGGAATGAGAGAAAGAGAGAAATGGGAGAGAGGGAAAGCGGAGAGACGTTAGAGAGCGATGAAGGAAGAAAAGAATTGGTAAGCTAAGGAGAGAGTAGGAAAACAAGTAGAGAGGGAGAGAGAGGGAATTGAGAGAGAGGGGGCGGGGGGCCTTTCCCTCCCCCGAGGGAGCCAGCTGGGGCCACGGCGGGTGGCGCCCCTCCCAGCTGCCTCCCCCCCGCCGCCAGGAGCTGACATCGCGCGATGTTATTTCGGCAGGGGCACAGGGAGCCAGCTCGCTGTCTCCGTCCTTTGTGTGGCGCCGTCCTGTGCGGGCGCGAGCGTGTGCAAGTGTGTGTGAGCGTGAGCTGCGTGTGTCTGCCGGCGAGGCGCGCCGTGTGTGTGTGTGTGTGTGTGAGAGAGAGAGAGAGAGAGAGAGGGAGAGAGAGAGAAAGTGAGCGAGCGGGCGAGTGTGTGGGCGCCTATGTGCCTCTGTCTCCTCTCGCCGACTCGGAACAGCAGCGGTGGCCGCCGAAGGAGCTCGGGACCATGCAGCTGCCCCAGCTCCTGGTCCCCCCTCCCAGCCGGGTCCCCCTTGTTTGGATGCCCCCCGGCTCCAACTTCCTCTGTGTCGAGGTAAGCTCAGGCTTTTGGTGGCTTCCTCCTTCTCTCTCTGCCTTTGTCTGTTTCTCTTGTGGCCTTTGTCTGGAATCCGAAGGCGAGCCCAGCCAACCCAACCCAACCCGACCCGACCCGACCCAACCCAACCCAACCCAACCCAACCCAACCCATCCTTCCCTCCCTCCCTCCCTTCCTTCCTTCCTTCCTTCCCCATCGCTCTCCTCTCTTCCCTCCCTCCCTTCTTCTCTTCCTTCCCCACCAGCTCTGCTATTGGAGCCGCTTGCCCGCCTGCCCTTCCGCCTGGCATCAGGAGGAGATCTGCCAGGTGGCACAGCCCCTCTGGAGAGAACCTTGTCCAATTGGGGCGAGAACCACCCTCTCATGGGTGGGTGAGGGGTGGAGGGAGGATCCCACGACATGAAAAGGGAGGAAGAGAGGTTGGGACCCCCTCCCGACCAGCCCTGGCAAATTGGCTGGGTTTTTCGGGGAGGAGATTGTCTTCGGAGGATGCGAGCTGGCATTGCTCCCCCTCCCTTAAGCCGGACCCTCCACGAGCGAGGGAGGAGGGGTTGTCTGCCTGTATTGTGGGCCACATGTCTCCCTGAGTCTGTCTCCAGCGTGAGAAGGGGCCGATGTTTTGAATGCATGCTGGGTTTGCCATTGAGTATTTTTTAAATTTATTTTTATTTTAATATATATATATATATATATATTTTGCACAGAGGTGGAGATCGGTCAGGTGTGGACGGTGGCAGCCGCTTGGGGGAGGAGGAGGGGGAGGGCATGTGGTCAGGCGAGCAAGAAGGATCCTTTGGGCTTGGCATGCGAGGATTGGCACAAGGGGAACAAGCCCCCTCCCGGGTGGGTGTGGCCGAGGCCAGGTCTCTCCCTCTCGAGTTAAAATGGAGGCCCTGGGAATTGAGATGGTTGAACCAGAGCTGCCACTCAGCTTCCCTGGACCACTCTGAACACCTCCTCCTCCTCCTCAGCTGGCATCTGCCAGCCCCACCCCCTGCCAGCCAATTCCACGGGGAGGAAAGAGACGGGAGCTGGGAGGACGGACGATGTGACTGAAGGGTGGAAGGGAAAACGGCAGGCAGGAAGTGGGTGCTCCAGAGCAGGAAATCCCTCTGATCCATAGCAGTCGGGTGGGATCAGAAGAAGGAGGTTTGGGCACAGCCAGGGGCAACTTTGGGGCTGTGCGATAGCAAGGAAGAGTCAGGGGAGGGAATTAATTTTCCACAATGGAATTCTCCCTTCCTTCCACATCTCTTTCGACCCCTAAATCACTCCTTTCCCTCTCACCATCTTCACTTCCATCCATATTGGATTCAACCTGATAGCCACCGCCATTCCCACAAAATTAATAATAATAAAAAGACCAGGAAGATTGAAACAGGCTTCCCATTTTAGTTGAGAACCTCTCTTAATTTTTGCAGTCAACCCCAAGATCCACGTCTCCGTTGAGTTTGTACCGAAATGTTGAGTTTGTACCAAAATGTTGAGTTTGTACCTAAACTTGGCAAATGTAAGGTTGGGTAAATGGTACTTCGGTGTCTTTGGTACCAATCTTAGTGGGTGGAAGTGAAAAAGGGTCTTTGTTGTTGAGCTATATAATATGATTTATTCATCTGGGCACCTGATGTCCTACAAAGAGAGTAACTGTGTTTAGGGATGTGGGTCTTGTGTGGACCCGGCTACAAATATGAATACAGGTAGTCCATGACTTACGACCACCTGAGCCCAAAATTTCTGCTGCTAAACTTGAATAAAATGAAATGTTATTAATAAATGAAAGGCCCATTATATGACCTTTCTCACCACGTTTATTAAGTGAATCGCTGCAAAGCGTCAACTCATAAAACAGTCCTATGCCTAGTTTTGAAGTTTGGCTCGAGACTCATGATTTAATTTGGGGGGGGGGGATGTTTCTGGGAATCCTGGCATTAAGTTAGTCACATGGTCATGAAGTGAATCCCAGGATGCTGCAACCATCATAAATGTGAGTCAATTGCCAAGCATCTAAATTGTGTGACTGTGGGGATACCGCAGTGGTTGTGAGTGCGAAAAAGGGGTCATAGTAAGTCACTTTTTCCAGTGGCATTGTAACTTGGAGCGGTCATTAAACGAACAGTTGTAAGTTGAGAGCTGCCTGTAAGTTTTGCTGGGGCCTGTTGGTTTGATGAATTTGCTGGCATCACTCTGGTTCGTGATTTATGTGCTTATAAAAAAAAACACAACCCCAGATATTCCAGCTGTCATTTGTATTGGCGGTCCCTATTACTACTCTATCGATCTGGAAACGACTCGTGTTTCATTTGTCCAAATATTGGCCAGAAAAGCAATGCCCTGTGTAGCTATTCCTCATAAACTATGACATTACTTTGTCCGTAACCTTGTGAAGCTTTGATATAAAATTGGCACCACATTTCAGAAACAATAGTTTCTTCTTCTTCTTTTTGAACTGATCCTCGCGTCAAATTTTAGGTCGATCCATCCCAGACATCACTTCCCTTGCATGCATGTTATTATGAGCCAATTTTGAGTGTACAGCAGCTCGTACATGACATTTGCTCTGTTCTAATCACTGACAAAGATGTTGGAAGATTAGAAATCCAGTTCCAAGATAGATACATTCTGGTCAGCTAAGAAAGAAGAGTTTGGGTGGCCTTTTGAGAGATGCAAGATTCAGGAATGAGATTGAGTGGGTCAAAGAGGCAACTTTATGTATAACTTTGCTTAATAAGCGTATAGGGAATAACTGAGGGATCCTTGATGCTCTCTGAGCTTGGTTCAACGAACTAAGAACAGAGAGCATCAAGAATTCATTTCAACTGTGAGCTACAGATGTTCTCCTTTATAGACAGCTGTTCTTAACATTTTCTTTCTTTGGTTCATGTGGACATTCTTTTCTGTTTTATGTAAGATCACACCTCGAGTCCTGCATCCAGTTTTGATCACCACACTATAAAAAAGATGTTGGGACTCTAGAAAAAGTGCAGAGAAGAGCAACCAGGAGGATTAGGGGACTGGAAACTAAAACATATGATGAACAGTTGCAGGAACTGGGCCTGGCTAGTCTAGTGAAGAGAAGGACCAAGAGAGACATGATAGCAGTGCTCCAATATTTGAGGGGCTGCCACAGAGAGGAGGAAGGGGTCAAGCTATTTTCTAAAGGACCTGAAGGCCAGACGAGGAATAATGGATGGAAACTGAACAAGGAGAGATTCAACCTGGAAATAAGAAGAAACTTTCTGACAGTGAGAACAATCAACCCATGGAAGAGAAGTTGCCTTCAAAAGTTGTGGGGGCTTCATCACTGGAGACTTTCCAGAAGAGATTGGACTACCATTTGTCAGAAATGGTGTCGGGTCTCCTGCTTGGGTGGGGAGTTGGACTAAATGACCTACAAGGTCCCTTCCAACTCTGTTAATCTAATTTAAATCTAATGTGCAAAGTAAATTCATACAACACACAGGGCCATCACAAACATTTAGCCTTGAGAGGTATGGAAATAACACCCTTTGTACAAAGCAAACCATGGGGCTTAAATTCCCAGAGACAATGGGGAAGGCTGGAGTGAATAAAATATGGACTTAGTCTATCCAGCTCTTCTTGTGTCTTTAAGGTTTCCCTTGGCTCCAGAGATGTCAAAGAAAAATGGCTTAGGAAAGGGAAAGGATGGTCTTGGTCAACATCCCCTCATCTTCTCAGTCTCTCCCATCCCAACTCATTACATTTCCAAGATGAGACTGCCTAGATGAGCCAGGTGTCTACAGAAAAAACATCTGGAGATAAGATATTGGGTCCATCACATTTGGACCTTCTAGATAAGTGACATAGGGGTAGGATTTGAGGGACCAACAATGAAAAGACCATGTCCATCATGTCTTCGTCATAGATATATTCTCCAGGGAGAAGCACAGTGATAGAATAAGTCGTGGGGAAAGGGGTGAGGTTACTAATAGAGGGTAATGATGTCTTGACTTCCTGTAAAACAGGGTGAAGAAATATCTGGTCTGCAAGCAGCCATTGCTCTTCTAGTCTAATTCCATCAAGACGAAGAACAGGTGGGTTCTGCGTTTTGGCAGGCCAGCTCAGATGTAGAAATTCAAGATGGGTGATTCCAAATTGCTGGCATTGCATCTGAGAAGAACCTTGGGGCTTGGTTGACTGCAAGCTAAGTATGAGTCAGCAGTGTGAAGCAGAGATGAGAAAAGGGAGCAGAACTGAGAATGCTAGCACTTCTTCTAGTTTGGTCAAATTCCACCTAAGATCATTGTATCCAGATTTGGGCCTTGGACTCAACAGGAAGGTTGACAGATGACATGTGTCAAGAAGAGGTGGTTGTGGAGCCTGGCATGTGAGCAGAAAAAGGTTGCATGGAGGTGAGCTCAATACGGATGCAGGAACCTGGATGCAGCAGTCATCATCTTGGGATGGGACAGTGGTCTCCAGAAGAAGCTGTGGATATCAATGGTAGAGATGCATAAATCCTGAAGTTCTCTCAAGGCAGTGCTTTATAAAGTCTGTTAAACTTTATTTATTTATTTGATTTGTCAACCACTTACAAGGTAATAGATACAAGTATAAACATGAGTAAGAATACAGGAAATAGGTATGAATAAATGGGGACAATAGGACAGGGATGGTAGGCACGATGGTGCACATATGTACACCCCTAACTTCACAGATATAAGTCGCATTCTACTAAGTGATCTTAGAGTTAGGTTGCAGTCATTCAGACTATGAAATTTCCTGCAGCAAAAATCTGATAAATACCCAGGTCAAAGCTGTGTATGTGAAATGAATCCTGGAGAACAACTTGCCCAGTGTTGACATTCTGATCTCAGAATGTGCACCCTACATATATGTACCAGGCAGAACACAAACATTGGTCAGGCCAAAACCTTGGCCTGGTTCATACCCCACATATTAAGACATTATGTGAGAAATTCGTGGTTTGAAATTCACAGGTGTTGGTTGGCTTAGTGCTCTAGATAACACTATCTGTCACTCTCAGATTATAAATGTGGACAAAGAACAACAGAACAAGTCAATAGAATCTTCTTCTCCAACCTGAATCTTAGAAGGACTATAATTTCCAGAAATCCCAGACATCTGATCCAATTTGCCAACTTCTAAAAGATGGGAGTTAGTTGGGCACATATGGGCATCAAACTTTCAACTATAGGATGAGTCTTGTTGATGTTCACTTATGCATTCAATAATAATAGCAGTACATTTTCTCACTCATGCTTTCAAGAGGTGAGAACTAACACAATTCATTTCTTTTTTTGTTGTTATTCCTCCACATTGTTGTTAAGGACATTTATTGTTTCAGGGAAGAAATTCTTGAGTTCTCATTTTCACTTGTTGTACGTGCACCAGATGCTTAACTGAGTTACCAGATTAGCTCATTATACAGGGTCGAGAGAGTACATTGAATAATAAATGAAGAAAACAGGCTTAGTTTCCATCAAATGGAAGACACCCCCCCAAAAATCCTACCCTAATCAAGCTTAAAACTTACCAGGTTTTGCATACAAGGTAGCTTATTTTAGCCATGGGAATTTTAACTAAACTAATATACAGTATATATCCAGTACAACATAATACAGGTGTTACAATTGGCAAGATGGTGGAATTCAAATATTGGTTGGAAAAAAATGTTGATTAGAAAAGGACCTTCTGCTTCCCTGAAGGAGTTGCATGTATATTGTATCTTCATACCTCATTTAATACACAGGTACAATTCACTTTGTTTATTAATACAGAGATAGAAAGGTTTCCTGGTGCTTTGTAGGGGAAGGAATGGCAGAATCTGGGGTTGGAGTTAAAAGAGGGATCAGCCTAGAATCTCGACATAGTCACAAATGGATTAAATCCAACCTCCCTTGAATTCTGTTGACCCTTGTATAACATTGAGCAGGGCTTAACCATACATTGAGAGAATTCCTATCCATAGAAATAAATCAGTTTAATTGGACCTACGCATGTGGAACCGATCTTTAGTTCCCTGGACAATATTGTCCAGGCCAAATGAACACCTGGATTGGAAAAACAAAAACCCATGAACTTCAGACTTTGCAGATTGCGTCTCTGGCAATGAAAATTATTTAATGTAGATTAGTTATCCATTACAGTAATGCTCTTGTTAAGCACATATCATAATAGCCCTGGAAAGAACAGCAAAGAAATCCCGGCTCTGCATGTTTGCAAGTGAAGAGAGCTTTTCTTTGTTTTACTTAGTATTAATGCCCATCTTAAAAATCCATATAGCTGGGGGAAAAAATAAAGAAAAAAGCAGCACAAGAAGAGTCTTCTAACAGAGGATGTCAGAGGCCTTTTGAAAGTCTCGTTACCAACCACTGTATATTTTACATCTGCCATTTGAAAGGAAGTGCAAAGAAGTCATCCTGTTCTTTGCTTTTAGAGTTAAAGCAATTTAACCAATTTTGGGCGGATGGAAGTGGGGGAGGGGAGGAAAGCTGGCTCTAATGAGATGGGAGATCACCAGAAACTGCCTCAATTAGATTGGGGAAAAAAAAATAGCCTGGAGTGCACAACTATTTCTGCATTATTGCTAAGAAAACATGGACGTGTAGAGGCAGTCAGTCAAAGTTGAGCTTGACTGAAAAAGACTTTACATTATATTTCAAAAGCAATAGCATTTAGACTTATATACCACTTTGCAGGACTTTAAGTGATTTACAGAGTTGGTCTATTGCCCCCAACCATTTGGGTCCTCATTTTACCAACCTCGAAAGATGGAAGGCTGAATCTACCTTGAGCTGGTGAGAATTGAACTCATGGCAGTGGGCAGAGTTTGTCTGCAAAGCTGCATTCTAACAACTGGAAGGGAAGGGAAGGAAGGAAGGAGATAAATGGAGAGGGAGGAAGGAAGGAGGGAGCAAGGAAAGAAGGAAGGAAGGAAGGAAGGAAGGAAGGAAGGAAGGAAGGAAGGAAGGAAAATAGCAACAGCACTTAGACTTATATACTGCTTCACAGTGCTTTACAGCCCTCTCTCAGCTGTTTGCAGATTGGCCTCTTGCCCCTGACCATTTGGGTCCTCGCTTGATGGACATCGGAAGGATGGAAGATGGAAGACCGAGTCAACCTTGAGCCAGTCAAAATCAAACTCGAGACTGTTCTTGAATGCTGCATTCTAACCACTGGGAAGGAAGGAAGGAGGGAAGGAAGGAAGGAAGGAAGGAAGGAAGGAAGGAAGGAAGGAAGGAAGGAAGGAAGGAAGGAAGGAAAGGGAAGGGAAGGGAAGGGAAGGGAAGAAAAGGATCAAACCCCAGTCTGTGGGCAGAGTTAGCCTGCAATACTGCATTCTAACTGCACCTTTAAAGCTTATTAGACAACCCCTAACCTGTTGGGTCATCCTTTCAGAATATATTTCCTGCCCTCCCCTCCCAAAAAAACCAGAGTGGGAATCACTTCTGACTTCCTTCCAGCTTTCTCACTGACTTTTTTTTATAGGAAGCTGGGAGGGAGCATCAGAAATGACAATTGAATAACCACGGCTGTCCATGGAAGCGCCGTGGTGCTGAAGCAGCCATAACTTTGCCAAATATCAGTCCCGCAACTGGTCCCAGATTTTGGACAAATTCTGTAAATTAGCCCAATTTAAATAAGTTGTTTAAAAAATGATTGTTCTATGATGCACCATTTTGTCCAAGTGAAGTTTACAAACAGGAACAGGAGTTAATGGTAAATATAGATGATTGATAGAGATAGATAGATAGATAGATAGATAGATAGATAGATAGATAGATAGATAGATAGATAGATAGATAGATAGACAGACAGACAGACAGACAGACAGACAGACAGACAGACAGATAACAGATAGATAGATGATAGATAGACAGATAGATAGATGGATGGATGGATAGAAAGATGGATGGATGATAGAAAGATAGATAGACAGAAAGATACAGATAGATAGATAGAGATACAGATGTACGCAGTAGAGAGAGCTGAGGGGAGGACTCTGAAGGGGGATGAGTTGCTATGTCCTATTTTTCTTTTAGCATATGGTTGGAGGTGGCTGTGCTTGTTTCCCAAACTCAAACATACAGAGCTCTGCAATTCTTGTGCTGAAAGGAAGGGAAGGAGATATTTTGGATTGCATTGAATGCCACATAATTCTCTCTGCTTTGAGAAAGAGCTGCTCAGAATAGGAGCAGTTAAGATTGGACTCATTGCTGTTTTTCCTCCCTCTTCTTCAGTATGAGCAACTTTCATTTATAAAACCTTAATCTTGCACACAGGGTGGGGGTATTTTATTGTCTCTGAGGACAGGTATAGAGGTGGTTGGAAAAAAAACATCACCGCTACATTTATTAGTACTCTGGGAGAAGAGCAATCAGCTCCCCAGTTCACAAGGGCTATTGGGAAAAGGCTCTGCCCTAACTGACTGAAAACCAGTGAGATTCTAAGGTGAAAGTAATGCAGCTGCTGAAAAAGTCTGTACCTTTATCCTTTCAACAAATCTTGTTAAAGAAGGGCTCTGTGAGAATTTTGCTTTTGCTTGCTTAGTTGGGTAGTCAGAGTGACCATGCAAATGACCAGCTGTCTGCAAGGAATACAAATCCTTCCCTTCCCCACCATCCAGAGCTGAAGAAGCTTCTTGGATAAGAAGCAAAATGTCTTCCAAAAAACCCCAAGAAAGTCCAGTTGCCTCTTGAAAAAAGCACTTTGGGGTTCATCCTGTCAATAAATCTTGTTAAAGAAGGCTTTGCAAGAATTTTGCTTTTGTTTGCTTAGTTGGGTACTAAAAGTCTGGCAATTGGCTTCTCTTCTTCCTGGTCCTTATTCAATGCCTGGTTAGAGCTCTCAGCTTCTTGTCCCTTTGATGGCCACCACTACCTCCATTCTTCCCCATCCAAGGCTAGTAGTTAGGAGTCATGCTTGCCAATGGCAACCACATGTTAGGAGAAGATGCTAGCCAAACATCTTGGCAATGGACGGAGTGGAGATATCCATCTACTCTACTGTAGATATCCATGGTGAGGGATAAACTATCATTTCCTGATTCAAATGGCCATTTTGTGGCTTTAGGAAAACATTTGCTTCTGGTTTTGCTAAACAGAATAACTGAGTTGGAAGGGACCTCAGAGATCTTCTAGTCCAACACCCTGCTTAGGCAGGAAGCCCCAGAGTCTATTTCAGGTAATTGTTGTCCAATCTTTTCTTAAAATCTTCCTGTGTTGGAGTGGAACAACAATCAGTGGAACAACTTCTGGAGGCAAGTTGTTCCAATGATTAATTATTATAACCATCGGGAAATTTCTCCTTAGTTCTAGGTTGTTTCCCTCCTTGATGAGTTTCCATCCATTGCTTCTTGTCCTGCCTTGGAAAATAGGCTGATTCCCTCTTCATTTAGACAGCCCCTAAGATATTGGAAGACTGCTATCAGGTCACCCCTAGTCCTTTTTTTCATTAAACTAGACCTACCCAATTCCAGCAATAAACTCTCACCGAATCCTCAGTTTTCCTGACCGATTATTATATTCCTGTGGTTTTTATGCAAAGAGTTCAGATGTTGTAGTGATGATCTGTTGAACAGGTCATCTCTTCAACCTGATATAGATTCTATGGAATATTTTCACGGTCAATGACAACCAGCTGATCTGTTAAATAGAACCACAACTAAAGATTCAATAGTATCTTCCTTGAAATGCTGAAAACAAGTTTGTTTGTTTTTTTTAAAAAAAGGATTTGAATAATATCGCCAGTAGCAACCCTTCAGAGCTGATCCCTAGAGAATTAATTTGGTGAGTATATTTTGAACGGAATGCAGGGTTATTCAATAAGGCCTGGTCTTTTTCTAATGCTCTTGTGGCTCGTCTCCTTTCCTCTCCCAACATTCATTACTCCAGCGAGAAGAATTATGAATAGGAGATGTCTTTCCCTCCCTCCCGAGAAGGAATTGTAAAAATATCCCGGCGATACGGATCACGATGAAAACATAGGATCTCTCTAGTAAACGGCTGTGAAACAGCCTGTTCCTTGTCCCAATTAAAATCATGCCACAAAGACATCCGTCACTTAGGAACTCAAGATTCGTCCTTCTGCTGTGCTCATCAGAAGTGTGATATTTGCTCTCTACTCTTTGAGTCTTATCTTGTCTGCAGCCATTTGTGGGTGACATGCTTTCAGATTTGGGATAATGTCAGTGTTCCAGCAACCCTCCATTCCGCCCAATAACTCCGAGACAGACATCTTCTCAAAGGTTTCTTTTTATCTGGATAGTAACTGGCACAACCGGGGAATCCCAACTCTGAAAGTTCTGGGCTTCCTTACAATAACTAAAAACTACAACTCTTGAGCTGGGATAGAAAACAATGGGCGCCCAATGTGTAAGCCTACTTAGAACTCACTGTTGTATATTTGTTTTTAGAAATGCCTTCCTAAAATGGTGCAATTCATTCAGGGAGAGGGATGGATAAGTGTGGAGTAGAGGGGAACACAAACATGTTTCCGACATTCTGATATGTATGATGTAGAGAGTGGCCGGGAAAGACCACAAGCAAGGAGAAATCTCTAGTTGTTCTTCATCCAACAGGGTTAACCATTTGCACAATTGTACCACACATGAAACAAATAAGCTCAATTTTAACTACACTTCAAGATGCAAATTGACCATTGTTTCAAAACATTGTCTAGGTTTAATAGGTGGCGCAAATGTCATCACCGGGTTTGTAACTGACCTGGTTAAGGCAAGCCTCTGCTTTTTATTGCTTTGGAATATGATGATGATAGTCAACCAGAATGGCTTTAAAAAGGGAATTAGACAAATTGATGGGGGAGATGCAATTAATCCCTCGCCAAATGCCTCTGAATGCCATCTGCTGGGGAACAGGAGGAAGAAGAGGCTCTGGTTCTGTTGTAGGCTTCACAACAAAGCCAGATGTGGCTCCCCACAAACGAACCACCATGTGAGAACCTCTTGCCCTACTGTGAGCCTAAGTACCACGTGAGAACTTCTGGCCCGACTGCGTCTGCTGAGCTAAAGCTTCTAACATCCCTAACTTTTGTCCATGTTGGCTGGAGATCTGGGAATCACACTTTGTGAACCTTGAGATGTTTTAGACCCTTGTAGAGTGAAAACAGGATACGGTGGCTCAGTGGCTAAGACGCTGAGCTTGTTGATCAGAAAGGTTGACGGTTCAACGTTCGAATCCCTAGCGCCGCATAATGGAGTGAGCTCCTGTTCCTTGTCCCAACTTAGCCATTCTGCCAACTTAGCAATTCGAAAGCATGTAAAAAATGCAAGTAGATAAATAGGGACCCCTTTGGTGGGAAGGTAATTGCATACTGTGCACCTTCGGTGTTTAGTCATGCTGCCCACATGACCACGGAGACGTCTTCGGACAGCACTGGCTCTTTGGCTTTGTAACATAGACGAGCACCGCCCCCTAGAGCCGGAAACGACTAGCACGGATGTGCGAGGGGAACTTTTACCTTTAAAGCAAAAACATTTGAATGGTCAACTCTTGTAGTCCTCAACATTTCACTTAGTGATCGTCCAAAGTTACGACATCACCAAAAAAAAGTGTCTTAGGACTGTTTTTCACTCTTATGACCGTTGCAGCATCCCCCGTGCTCACCTGATCAGAATTCAGACGCTTGGCAACTGACTTGTATTTATGACGGTTCCAGTGTCCCTGGGGTCACCTGATCTCCTTTTGCTACCTCCTGACAAGCAAAGTCAACAACGGGGAAGCCCAATTCACTCAACAACCACGTTACTAATTCAAGAGCTGCAGTGATTCACTTCATGAATGTGGCAAGGAAGAACGGGGCAAAACCCGCTTAAAAAGTGTCTCCCATAAGAGCAGAAATGGGCTCCATTGTGGTCGTAACCCGAGAACTACCCGTAATAATAAAACCTATTTGCAATAGACACACACACACACAAAACCCCAGGGTCAAGTAATGTAAACCACAGAGAAGGGGAAAATATGAGCAATGGAGCATCAGGGAAGGATGGAAAGACAATGTCTAGACAATGGCTTGTTTCTGAACGAGCATTGGCATCCTCATGCATTAAGCTAGATGCCCAAGGATTCATCCTGGGTTTTTTATGGTTTTTTTCCCCTAGGATTCTCTTCCTTGCGCTGGAGCGAAAAATACATTTTCTGCTCTACAGCAACTTAGCCTTATGGATATTTTTCTTGCTTTCCAGAAACTAGTCAATGCTGGGCTGTATTTCTGATTGTTGTTGTTGTTCTTTGTGAACGGAGAAGTATGGCAATCAGAGAGAGAGAGAGAGAGAGAAGGGGAGAAAGAGAAAACTAGAGAGAAATAGAAATGGAGAGAAAGCATGGTAATCTCTGTCTCACAATGGGAGGAAGAGAGAGAGAGGAAGGAAGAAAGAAAGAAAGAAAGAAAGAAAGAAAGAAAGAAAGAAAGAAAGAAAGAAAGAAAGATTTTTAAAAAGGAAAAGAAAAACATGTGGTTTGCCTCTTTTGGCTTCAGAGGCTAAGTTAACGGGAATCTGGTCGCTTTTGAAAAATATAGTGTGTCCACATTACTTGCCTGCTCTTAAGCTGAAGCGGATTGGTTGGTTTGCATGGTGGCTCCTCTTTCTTTCTTTTCCCCTGTAAAGAAAAAAAAGAACAAAAAAAGCAGTTTCTGCATGCCAAATAATCTGGCTGCTGGCTAACTGAGCAACAATTTGGGGGGAGCGAATAAAAGATAAGCACCAGGCTTGCCAAAAAAGAAAAAGAAAGGAAAAAAAGAAGAAGAAGAAGAAGAAGAAGAAGAAGAAGAAGAAGAAGAAGAAGAAGAAGAAGAAGAAGAAGAAGAAGAAGAAGAAGAAGAAGAAGAAGAAGAAGAAGAAGAAGAAGAGGAAGAAGGGGCGGGAGGAAAGGCCCCCTTGTTTTGATTTGGATGGAAGAAAGAATTGCACAGAGCTATGACTCAGAGATGCGGTGTCCAGCTCTGCAGTGGAAAAAGCAGTGTTTGGGACCAGAAACCTTCCAAGAACGGCTCCCCCATCCCCAGGATTCTGACCAGAAGTGGCACACCGGTCTTGCAGCCGGACCGGCCACCCCCCTCCCCTCGAGGACCAGTGCTTTGGAGCACCGGCCACCTCAGAGGATTCCTGCCGGGATGAGGGGCATTCTGCAAAATGCAGAAAGAGGGGGAGAAAGACATCAGAAGCTGAAGGAGTGAAAGAAGAAGAGGAAAAGGAGATGCACAGTTAAATTGGACGCTGGTTATTCTATTCTATTCTCCCTCTCTCTCTTTTCTTTCTTCTTCTTCTGACAAAACATCTTTTTTTTTCCTCTCTCTCTCTCACTCTCTCTCTTCTTTCTTTCTTCTTTCTTTCTTCTTCTTCTTCTTCTTCTTCTTCTTCTTCTTCTTCTTCTTCTTCTTCTTCTTCTTCTCCTCCTCCTCCTCCTCCTCCTCCTCCTTCTTCTTCCTCCTCCTCTTCCAAAACATCTATTCTCATTCTCCCTCTCCCTCCCTCCCTCCCCCTCTCTCCTTTTATGTCTTCTTCTTCTTACAAAACATCTTGGCTTCCATCCCATCAACGCATTGCTTCATATATGGCCTTTCACCCCTTAATTATTTTGTCAACTCCACCCTTAATTATTATTATTTCGACTCCATCCAACCAAGTTGATTCCTTGCTCCTCATCTCCTCTTTCATCTCAAAGGTGTTTCCCCCTCCCCCTCCTCCCCCGAGAGGCAGCTGGACTTCCGTTGTTTCTTGAAGATGTTTCACTTCTCTTCCAAGAAGCTTCTTCAGTTCTGACTGACTGAATCCTTCTGCTCTTCACCGTTCAGTCAGAACTGAAGCAGCTTCTTGGTTGAGAAGTGAAAGATCTTCAAACAAAAAAAACCCCCAGAAATTCCAGTTACTTTTTTGAAAAGCATGTTTGGGACAACCATGGCCTGAATGACTGAGAACCTCCATAAACACTCTTTTTTGCTATGTTTGTTTTGGGATTTAATTCTCATTTGTTTCATTTGTAGAATCAAAAACAGCCTCCACATAATTATTCCATAGTGGTCATTCAGGTTTTTTTTTAAAGCCACACTCCACCATTTCTAATTTCTTCTCGTTTTAAATACATACACACAGAAGGAGCCAGTTCCCATTGTATTTAGCTTCTCCTAGTAGAACCAGCTCTTTGAAGTTGTTCATCACAAATTGGACAGAAGTTGTATCTTGGGCTTAAGTCATGTTTGCATCTTTTGACATGTGTTCATTCTTCTCAATAGGCCATGTGTTATCCATGACTTTTGACTAACATTGGCCGGTCTTCCAGAGTTTGCACTCATTTTCTCATCTTAGTAAACATTCCATCATGGCATACAAATTTTCCCAATTTTTCATTGTTTATGGATAAGTTGTGATTAGTCGCTCCATTATCCCCGTCAAACAACTCCGCTGGTCTTCAATACATTAACCTTCAGATCATCTATACCAGGGGTCTCCAACCTTGGCAACTTTAAGACCTGTGGACTTCAACTCCCAGAATTCCTCAGCCAGCAAAGCCCCTGACCTATACAACATCACACGCCCATTCATGTTGCAAAGAAATATACTGACTATGTATTGCAGACTGATGGTTGGACTGGAAAGCCAACTTTATTCTTGTAGGTTGTTCCATCTTATAGTCGTGGTGTTTAATTTGTAAGCTACCGTGAGAGTAGTGTAGCATAAAAATCCTTATTTGTACATTAATAACACAAACCAAATTGGCCTTTACTCCATTTGTTGAACTCACACACAGTGTTGAGCCAGGGGTGAGATTCTACCAATTCGGACCAGTTCTACAGAACCGGTTGTTACAATTCTATGCAGTTCGGAGAACCGGCAAATCATACCACTGGCTGGCCTCCTCCCCTCCCCACCCACCCTGCCCAGGGAGGCTTCCCTGAGACCCAGTCAGCGGGTGGTATCAGGGGGTTGAGGAGGGGGGAGACGTGGCTTGAGAACAGAGACTGAAACTTTCGCTAGTGATTGAAGCTTCTATTTTTCAGAGCCAGACTTCGGCAGCAGATTGCAGAAGTAGATCTGGGAGTCTGGAAGCTGTGATTCTGCCATCTGCCTGCTCGCTTTGCCTGATTTTGGGTTAAAAAGCTGTCTTTTTTTTAAAATAAAAAATTCAATCTTCATATATATATATATATATATTAATATACTACTTAATAAAGTTTTTTCAAGCTTTCGCGCGGTACTTACATGTGTGCTGTTTAGCCTTCCTTCGGGTACTTATCCCACGTCATTGTAGTTCGTGTTAAAGTTGTAGCAACGTTTCAGCAGGGAATCTCATCTGCCTCATCAGGCTTCTGCATAGAGTTTGTAATAACAATGTTTGTTATACAACTCAATACAGAAGCTGAGGGATGGCAGGATGAGATTCTGCTGAAACGTTGCTAACAACTTGTAACAGAACTACAATGACGTGGGATAATACCCGAAGGAAGCTAAACAGCACATATATATATATGTATATATATATATACACACACACACAAACAAACAATATTTACATACAAGCCACACCCAGCCAGTCACATGACCATCAAACCACACCCACAAATTAGGAGGGTGTGTCCATAGGACCAGTTGTTAAGAAATTTGAATCCCACCCCTGAGTTGAGCCATTCTGGCTGTATATTCAGAATAGTGCCTGTTCAGGGCTGAAAACCACCCTGTTTGAGTTTTGACATGGAGCTGGCCATCAAACTCTTGCCTTCTTAAACCAACCGTCCAACCTTCCAGATTGGCAATTGGTGCAAAACAGGAGAAGATTCTAATAATTGTGATAAGAGCTTCCAGAGGAGAAAGATGGGCTGTTTAAATAATAACAAAAAATAAAATAAAATAGTAACTCAGGGGGCTGGCCCTTTGAGCAACAACGACAGGGCTGTCCAGAAAGATGTCTCAATTGCCCTCTCTCAAAGATCTGAAGGCGGAAAAGAGAAGGGTTTTGTGGGCATTGGAGCAGCCACGGCTGCAATGGTGTGTGTGTGTGTGTGTTGGCAGCTGGCTGTCCTGTCCGTAACAAGCCACTGGTCAATTGGTATTCAGAGGATGGAGCTGGACAACAGAAGTGTCTGGTTACTTTGCTACAAGCTGTTGCAAGAAGACAGAAGGAAAACAGAAGAGAACTTGAGTTGCGCCCAACATAAGGACCGGTCTGAAAGGGAGACCCGGCAAAGTCAGAGCTGGGGAGAGGGGAGGTAAAAGAGGAAATCTCTTCATTCAGTAGGACTTCAAGGATATTTCAAGGCAAAGCTGGAAGGTCACGCCCGTGGTCCCTAAATGGCTTGTCCATCACTGAGGTTTTCCAGAAGGGATTGGACAGCCCTTTGTATGGAATGGTATAGGATCTCTTAGGGGACTGGAGGCTAAAACATACAACGAACGGTTGCAGGAACTGGGCTTGGCTAGTCTAGTGAAGAGAAGGACC
>BHFT01015566.1:0-34063 GCA_004320025.1 Laticauda laticaudata
GTCAGAAATGGTGTAGGGTCTCCCGCTTGGGTGGGGGGTTGGACTAGATGACCTACAAGGTCCCTTCCAATTCTGATGATCTTTATCTGTATCTCCTGCCATGGGGCAGGGTGTTGAATTGGAAGACCTTCAAGGTCTCTTCCAACCCCGTGATTCTATCTATACATATAAAAGCCACAGAAGTTTTGGGCTCAACTGTGGTCGAAAGCTGAGGATTACCTGTGTCTATAAATATATAAGCAAAACACCTCTTATGCATCATCAGAAAATCTCTAGAACCGTAAAGCCTACAAATTTGAAATTTGTCACCTATGTTCCTCTTGGCGTTTAGGGGCTCACTAAGAAAGGATTTTTGGAAATGACCATCAGAGCATTAGTATTTTGTTGATTTCTATTATTAACATGCTCTGACATAAGGACTTCCCACCTGAAAAGAAATCTCTTCCAAATGCAAAACACAAGCAGAGGAGAGGAGTTTCCGTTTCACAGCAGCCAGCAGCTTTAGTACAGAACAGTTGAGCTAAACCACACCCAGGCTCCTTGTTGTCTCCTTCTTACTCACATAGCAAATACTGTTTCAGTTTCCAAACAGCCCTCAACTCTCTCACACACTGACAGGACCCTAGCCAGATGAATACCGATGGATCCTGGTAGGCAGAGGCAGAATTCCACCCCCCTTATTTTCCTCCCCCAAAACTAAGCCCGACCACATAGTTTTGTTGCCAAGCACGGATATCCAGCTAGTGTTCTAATATTCCAAAAGTAGCCCTCACATTCAGGGTCCAGGTTGTGCCTTGTGACCTTCACACAGCTCCAACCACCCCATCTATGCAGAAGGGGAAGAGAGCTACAGCATAAGCTTAGGGAGAAGCCGAACTTTGCTGACGAAGTTAAAATACACTAGGGAAAGTCCTAGACTTAGAGGATCGTTAACAAAAACCTTGCTTTTTTATTTATTTTGTTTAAAACCCCTCCTTATTTTTTTTCTTAGCTATCTCCAAGGGGCAGAAAATGAGTTGACCTCCTTCAGGATTCTAGAGCTGTGTTTCTCACCCTTGGCCACTTAAAGATGTGGGGACTTCAACTCCCAGAATTCCCAGGCAAGAAACAGTGTCTCCTAGGGGGTGGAGGGGTCTCTCACACACACCCCTTCCAGAATGACACTGAGCATTCTGGGATGTTGGAGGCATATCTCTCTCCCTCTCTCTCTCTCTCTCTCTCTCACCAGTTTTGTCCCTCGTACTGAATAAAAAGTTTGCTCCCCAAGTTCCACATATTCCAGGCATTTTGACATTTATAAACATCAGACAGTCCCAGAGAATCAATAGAGTTTAATAACCAGCAAGCAAAGCAGAGAGAGAGACACATCAAAATGACATTGGCCTGTTCAATAAATGTTATTCTAAATCATACTCGCTGGAGTTTTATTACATTAAGCATATAACATGGGAGCTGGGGAAGCAGATGCCATCAAAGGCCATTTTGCTCATAAAGGTGATTGGCAGCTTGGCAGAGGAGCCCCACCTGCTTCACACACCCTCCCAATGAGAGAGAGAAAGAGAGAGAGAGAGAGAGAGCAGAGGAGACCGAGACCGAGACCACTATTTGTTTCCACCATGCTCGGAGAATCAATGTGGCTCTCCAGGTTTTTCCACCCAACCTACTCCCAGGTTCCCTGAAGGACATCAGTGTGTTACGTAATGTTGAGCTTTAGAGTGTCTGTTTGGGTTTATGTCAAGAAAATGGGAGGGTTACACTTGTTGATGGACTTAATTTTTTAAATCAAATATTTAAAACTGATTTTGTGTTTGTGGAATCAGACGGCATTTTCTGGACCCACTTTATGTTTATCTACATTAATTAATTTCTACATCATAGAACAATAGATTAAAATCCTAGAGTTGTAGACAGTTCATTAAAATTGCCTGTTGTATATTTTTTCTTCCATTGGAAATTTCATTAGCAAAACCACCTTTCCTTCCTTCCTTCCTTCCTTCCTTCCTTCCTTCCTTCCTTCCTTCCTTCCTTCCTTCCTTCCTTCCCTCCTTCCTTCCTTCCTTCCTTCCTTCTTTCCTTCCTTCCTTCCTTCCTTCCTTTCTGTCTTTCATTTCTCCTTCCTTCCTTTCACTTCTTCCTTCCTTCCTCTCTTAACATGCTTAAAATGTAGCTTCATCTATAAAGTTCTCACGAAACAAACTTCATTTTTTCTGTACTTTTTCTTTTCCAATATCTTTTCCTCCAGCTTTTATTTGAAATGCCAGACTTCCCTTTATAAATTTCCTGGCCCTCTCTACTTTATCAATATTTACATTATATTAATTTGCTTATATTACATTATTTTTTAAAAAAAAACTCCAATTTTTTTACAGTTGTCACCTACATATGTTCTTCTCTGGGCAGGAATACTGCCTGTCTGTCCCCTTTTAACCCCGATGCTAGGAACTCCTCAGCTAAAGATTGGATTCCATCCATAGAAGGAAAAATGTGATTTAGGTTTACCTTTGCATTTGCGGGTGGGAGATGTTTTTATAGTTGAGGGTCACTCTTAACATATTTTCCTGGGGGTGGAGGTGGGGGTTACAATATGAATAGAGCTGTATTAAGTTCTATAGGTGGGACTTTGCTTGGGGAAAGTGACAGGAAAACAAACTATCGTGGTTTTAAAGCTCCAGTGTGATGGAGTATAATCAGGAGGTGGATTCCCAGGAGGGAAGGAGGGAATTCCAGAGGAGGAAGAGGCAACAGCCCTGATAGCAGGTGTGAGAGAAAGAGGATGAAGACAGATCCTCCTGAACAGTTCCCAGAGTATATTGTAGATGCAGATAGGAGATTTCTCAGTCTAGCAAGATTCTGTCTATTGGTGTGAAAACAATAAAGGTTTCAGGTTGGAAGTTTCACAATGTGTCTTTCTTGGTTTGGAGCCTGACACATGGTGACTGAGATAGTCTGGGATTTGAAATCCATACACAGTGACTGATGAATTCTGGGAGTCGAACTCCACACATGATTTTGATGGAATGGAACAAGGAGGTGGATGCCTGGGAGGGAAGGGGAAAAGGCAACTCAGTAGAGATATTGTGTGAGAGAAATAAGGTGAAGATAACTCCTCTTTAGTAGTTCTCAGTGTATATTATAGATGCAGATAGTAGAGATTTCAGACTGGCGAGATTCTGTCTGTAAGTGTGGACCAACAAAGAACTCAGCTTGGAAAAATATCCATGTGTTGTTTATGGGTTGTTTGTTTGTGTGTTTGTTTGGGGCCTGTCATCCACGGTCCAAAAAGGCAACACAAAAACGCTGTGGAATTATGAGTTGCTAACTGCCCCAACCCTGATGGTGCCATAACTTCTGGTGGGAATCCAAGCATTGCAGTTCCCTGGCAATGGTTCTACCCAAGTAGTCTGTGCGAAATCAGCCCATGGTGGCTTAGCCAGGAAACTGGGATGTAAAATAAACCTGGGTTAGCATGATTTGTACAGACGTACGGAGAATTTTAGTTCCAATATTAGCTGAGAGTAAATATTTACTAAGACTCCACCTCTTCTCTTAGCGACAGTTGCCGCACCATTTCAGAAGAGACATTTTGCTTTGAAAATAAGAAAAGCAATCTTCTCCCTGCAAAGTCGCCTTGGAAAGCAAATACTTGCCAAAGGAAAATGGAGTTAGTGTACGTTGTGTGATGCTGGTGTGAAAATCTGCAGAGGGAGAGAGAGAGAGAGAGAATCTGAATATTGTCAGTGAGCATTCTGGGGCATTGTGATCTCTGGATTAAATCTAATCAGGTTGTCTCCCAGTAGTGGGTTCCTACATTGTTTGCAACTGGTTCGGTGGGTGATTGCACATCTGCGTGTGCCCCTAATGTGCCAATCAGCTGAGAGGATGAAGAAAGTTAGGAGTGACCCTCCCACCCATCCATGCGCGCTTGCCGCTTATTTTATCCTCTCAGCTGATTGTCGGAGGAACTGGTTTGGCCAAACTGGTAGGCTTTTTCATTACCAGTTCAGCTGAACCAGGACGAAGCAGGAGCATACCACCACTGTTATCTCCCCTTTCTCCTTTCCCCATCCAGCTTTTCTGGAGTTTCTAGTTCGGGGGTCCCCAACTCCCAATCTATGGACTGTTACTGGTCCATGGCATGTTAGAAACTGGTGTTCTGACCAAGGCTTCCTCGATCGTAATTATGCACACACTTATTTTAGAAACAAGTCTTATTTTATTGCAATGTTTGGAATTGTTTTCATTCCCAGATGGTAATGAATCTCAAACAGTCCCTCAAGATAAGCGCCCACCTTTCTTTTCTTTGAAGTTCTGCCAATAACAGAAGTGTCCAATGAACTAGAAAAAAAAAAAACAATGGAAGTACAAAGAGCTTCAAGAATGAATCTGAACCAAATGAACGACTTTGCTTCCTCCAAAGGTTTCATCATCTTTGCCTGTCCTTTATCCCTTAATGGGAGGGGCAATCACCTCCCGGCCTTACTCCCAAGTTGCCCCTTTTGTCTCAGCTGCTCTCTCCTTCTAGCAGCTCTGCGCGCGCACACACTGGGGACAGGCTCCTCTGGGTCTTCTGCTTCGCTGCTGCCAGACTCCGAAGGCTCCTGAGGCAGCACCCCACTCCCAGATGGTCCTGGCCCCATCTCTGCATCGGATGCAGGACCTGAGTCCTCTCCAGACTCCCGGACTGATCCCCACTGTTGATTCCACTGCTATCTGCACAGGCTGCCATAACAACTCCGCAAACAAGCAAAGCTTCTATCTGCAGGATGAAGGCAGCAAGCGAAAGCAGGCCCTCTCCAGTCCAGGGAAAAAACTCTATCCATGGAACCGGTCCCTGGTACCCAAAAGATTGGGGGCCGCTGTTCTAGTTCATCCAGTTCTTCTGAAAATAACAGTAGAAGTGAATCTTTGTAGTTCAGGATTGAACTATTCTGGTCTCTGAATGGAGGTGTGGATGTTGATGATCCAAACCTTGTCAAGGACCTTGGAGTACTCATCTCAAATGATCTAAGTGCTAGAGCCCATTCTAACTACATAGCCAAAAAGGCGTTAAGAGTTGTTAACCTAATCCTACATAGCTTTTTCTCTGGTAATATCACACTACTAACTAAAGCATACAAAACATTTGTTAGACCAATACTTGAATACAGCTCATCAGTCTGGAACCTGCATTATGTATCTGATATTAATAAAGTTGAGAAAGTCCAGAAATATTTCACAAGAAGAGTTCTCCATTCCTCTACTCAATTCAGAATACTTTATGCCACCAGAGGTGAAATTCTAGACCTAGAAAACCTAGAACTACACCGCCTTCGGTCCGATCTAAGTATAGTACATAAAATTATACATTACAATGTCCTACCTGTCAATGAATACTTCAGCTTCAACCACAACAACACAAGAACTGTGGGAGTCCTTGGTGTTCTCTGAGCTTGGCTGTTTTCTTGCCATCGTTTCATTACCCAACTAGGGAACATTGTCAGTGTTAAATTATAGTAATGAAACATCTGCAAAAAACAACCAAGCTCAGAAAGCACCAAGGACCCAACTCTTCTGAAAATATCCTGAATTAGATCAGACCCCCAATAGATCCTCTTTCTTCTCCATTCCTACAACAGCAGTTATCAAACATCTGTTTTGCTTTAGGTCGCAAGCTTCCCTTTGCCATTGACATCCACAAGGACTTTTCTGGGAGTGGTTCAGTGGCCTAGAGGCGGAGCTCTTGCCTCACAATCAGGAGGCTGTGAGTTTGATCCTAGATAGAGGCAGATATTTCTCTCTCTGGGCACAATGAGAATATATCTGCTGAACAAAACTCCATATTGGCAATAGGAAGGGCATCTGGCCAGTAAATAGCTCCATTCAATTACCCTGATTCCACCTCATAAGGGGTTATGGGGTTGTTAAAAGAAGATGATCTACCAAGACCTTTCTCTTTGATGTAATTATGTCATACTTATCCTGAATCTTCAACAAAGAGCGTGAAAAGTATTTACATTTTTTCTTTGTTTTCTTCTAAGCTTACACCCACCTTGCAAGATCAGATAGGTTGAAAAACACTAACTGTTCTAAACTTGTTCCATAAAGCTTCATCTAATATCCATGATTATCAGGAATGGGGAGGGTTATGTTTAGAAAACCCCACTGTTCTGTCATCAGGAGAAGCTGTAGGCTTCTCCCGAGGAAGACTATCTGTGCACTGTGCAGCGCTTGTTCTCAGGTAGTTCAAATGAAGCCAGTTTGGACCACCAGCCACAGCACCATCAGAGAACATAGGATGGTTCCTTCTTCATGGATAGCCCATCCAATCATCTTCTCTGATAGTAGCAACACTCAGTGCTTTCCATTGGGACTTTTGCCATCCCCACCTAAAAATGTTGACCTGAAATATGTGGCATTCTTCTACATACAAAGCAGGCCTTCTAGAACCATGGCTCCTATACCTTTCTTCCAACCATGGAGGAAAGTGTGGGGGAGCTTCCTGGATGTGTGTGCTTCCAAGACTCTGTGAGAGTCCTTCCATCAATGCCCACTTCTAAAAGCCACGTGAAGCAAAGCCATCCCACTGCTTCTCTCCATGGGCTCCCAGCTGGTTCCTCCAGCAGTACCAGGCACCAATCAAGGCATCCACACATGCATTAATGCTTGCAAGGAAGCCTCTCCTGGCTCTTTTGTCTGCCACAGAAAGCCCTGGGAGAGATTTCTGCATCTTGGCAACGCACAGAGAGCAACCTCTGGCATCGTGGAACTGTTGGGTGAGGCTTCAAACGCAGCTCCCTTGCCCACTTCTAGCCTGCAAATTTGCTACTAAGGGAGGAATATTATCTCCTCGCTCATTGGCACATGCAGGGACTGGAGACTGGCCTATGTTGGGTGGTGTTTTCACACCTCCCTGTCTTTCCACCACTTTCCAGAGCAGGCTCTTCAGAGACTGGAGACCACCCTTGCTCGCTTCAACTCTTTCCCTCAACCTCCCCCAAACTACGATCAGCTGGCAGAGTGAATTGTTCATCTGTGTCCGCCTCCCTCAGTTGCCATGGTTACTCTTATCAAGCACATGACACATCTCCACAGCGACACTCGGGGAAAAGCGCTGGCTGTTGCCTGAGTGACAGATATAATGGTAGTGTTTGTAGGATGGGGAAGGCATATCCAATAGGAAGAGGGGAGGGGAAGGAAAACAAGGTGACAAAGCCCGAAGGGTAGGCGAGGGGCAGGAGGAGAAGGTGAGAGAGCCTGTTCTGCAGAGCAAGACTTGGTCCCGTTGGATGTAAATAATGCAATAATGGCATGTAGCAAATATCCCCTTCCATGGGGATGTTGCTCATTTGTTTATTGGGTCTTCAACCATGCGCCTTTCAGCATTACATCACCCGAGTAAAGTTCTCAAGTCTTGGAAGAGAAAACCCCAGTTCGTTCCTCTTTGCATCCTCAAAAGGACAGAGAAATCCCTCTGAAATGAATGAAAGGCAGGACAAGAAGCCACGGGTGGAAACTAATCAAGGAGAGAACCCAAGTTAGAACCGAGGAGGAATTTCTTGACAGACAGAAAAAAATTAATCCATGGAACGGCGTGGCCTTCAGCACCTGTGGGTGCTCCAACACTGGAGGTTTTTTTTTTTTTTGAAGAAATTGGACAACATTTGCTTGGAATAACAGAATAGCACAGTTGGAAGGGACCTTGAAGGTCTTCTAGTCTGACCCCCTGCTCAGACAGGAAACCCTATACCATTTCAGGCAAAGGGTAGTCCAATCTCGTCTTAAAAACTTCCAGTGTTGGAGCATTTACAGCTTCTGAAGGCAACTTGTTCCACTGTCCTCACTGTCAGGAAATTCCTCCATAATTCCAGGTTGCTTCTCTCCTTGGTTGGTTTCCATCCGTTGTTTCTTGTCCTGCCTCCAGGTGCTTTGGGGAATAGATTGACCCCCTCTTCTTTGGGGCAGCCCCTGAGATATGATATTGTTTTCCTGCCTGAACCAGGGGGTTGAATCATAAGACTTCCAAGGTCTCTTCCAGTTCTGTTCTTCTGAATTCCTGCATCCTGCAAAGCCAAAGATTACTTAAGAGTGGTTATTGAATAAGTCATCATTGGCTGGTAATAACCCATCCACAGGCGGAGTTTGCAAAGCAGGATATTGGTTCAAAGAAGCTGTTGAGCCAAGCAAAAAGGCCTCCATTTATGCTTAGCACAAAAGATAAACCTGAACAAACCGGTCAGGCATAATCTCGGATTAGATAGACACACAAACTTGTAAATAAGACCTTGCATGGTTCCAGGTCTCTTAAACTGGCTTTTTAAAATGATGGCAATAATAATAATAACAATAATAATAATAATAATAATAACAACAACAACAATAACAACAACAACAGTAACAACAACAGTGGAAAGAGAGTTTATTTGTCTGCTGCTGAAAATGGATGGAAAGAATAAATGAACAGGTGAATGAAATGAGAGGATCGAATGCCCTCCAGTTGTTTGGGTCTTTTTTTCAATTCAGAATGGAAGGGACCTTGGAGGTCTTCTAGTCCAGCCCCCTGCTGAAGCAGGAGACCCTATAGCATTTCAGGCAAATTGCTGTCCAGTCTCTTCTTAAAAACCTCCAGGGTTAGATCACCTTTAACTTCTGGTAGCCAGTTGTTCCTCTGGTTAATTGTCCTTACCGTTAGGAAGTTTCTCCTTCATTCCAGTTGCTTCTCTCCTTCATTAGTTTCCAACTGTTATTTCTTGTCCTGCTTCAGGTATTTTGGAAAATAAGTTGACCTCCTTTCCTTTGGGGCAGCCCCTCAAATACTGGAATACTGCTATCATGCCACCCCAGTCCTTCTTTTCTGAAGCTAAACAACTGCCAAATGTGTGTGTGTGAGAGAGAGAGACAGAGACAGAGACAGAGATAGAGACAGATGGAGAGAGAGACAGACAGATGGAGAGAGAGAGAGAGAGACAGACAGACAGACACAGAGAGAGAGAGACAGAGACAGAGACACAGAGAAAGAGACAGAGAGAGAGAGAGATGGAGAGAGAGAGACAGACACAGAGAGAGAGAGAGAGTCAGAGAGAGAGAGAGACAGACAGATAGATGGAGAGAAAGCGACAGACAGAGACAGATGGCGAGAGAGACAGACAGAGACAGATGCACGGAAAGAGAGTCAGAGAGAGACAGATGCCGAGAGAGAAAGAGAGAGAGAGAGAGAGAGAGAGAGAAAGATGCAGAGAGTGAGAGAGACGCACACACACACAGAGAAAGAGGCAGAGACAGAGAGACAGAGAGAGACAGAGAGAGAGAGACAGAGGGAGAGAGAGAGAGAGGCAGACAGAGACAGATGGAGAGAGAGAGAGAGACATACACACAGAGAGAGAAAGAGACAGACAGACAGACAGACAGACAGACAGAGACAAAGACAGAGATAGAGACAGATGGAGAGAGAGACAGACAGATGCAGAGAGAGAGAGAGAGAGAGACAGAGACAGACAGACACACAGAGAGAGAGAGACAGAGACAGAGACACAGAGAAAGAGACAGACAGAGAGAGAGAGAGATGGAGAGAGAGAGACAGAAACAGAGAGAGAGAGAGTCAGAGAGAGACAGACGCAGAGAGAGACAGAGAGAGAGAGAGAGAGAGAGACAGACAGATAGATGGAGAGAAAGCGACAGACAGAGACAGATGGTGAGAGAGACAGACAGAGACAGATGCACAGAAAGAGAGTCAGAGAGAGACAGATGCCGAGAGAGAGAGAGAGAGAGAGAGAGAGAGAGAGAAAGATGCAGAGAGCGAGAGAGACGCACACACACACAGAGAGAAAGAGACAGAGACAGAGAGACAGAGAGAGACAGAGAGACAGAGACAAGGGAGAGAAAGAGTCAGAGAGACACAGAGAGAGAGACAGAGAGACAAAAAGAGAGAGGCAGACAGAGACAGATGGAGAGAGAGAGAGAGAGACATACACACAGAGAGAGAAAGAGACAGACAGACAGACAGACAGAGAGACAGAGAGAGAGAGAAAGATGCAGAGAGCAAGACACACACACACACAGAGAGAGAGAGAGAGAGACAGATGGAGAGAGAGAAAGAGTCAGAGAGACACAGAGAGAGAGAGACAGAGAGACAAAAAGAGAGAGGCAGACAAGAGAGAGACAGATGGAGAGAGAGAGAGAGAGATACACACAGAGAGAGAAAGAGACAGACAGACAGAGAGAGAGAGAGACAGAGAGAGGTTGGGGGGAGCAAAGCAAACTCTTCTGCCACTGAACTGAGAAAACAAAGCCATTACAGAGCAAAACTTGAGCAAGGCTGACGAATGAAGGGGAGCTTGACAAGGCGCAAAGAGAGGCGCTTCCCACCGCGGCACCCAGATAGCAGCCGCCCCTCCTTTCTTGAGAAATACACTGGGGCCATTCATCTCAGAGTCATGAGATCCTGGGGTCTGGGGGGGGCAGGGGGCGGGATGATTGGCACAAGACTGTTTTCTGATAACCGGGGTGGGGGTGCTTGCTCTCTGATTTGGTGGTTTTGCTGAAGGCTCTGATTAACCTTTCTAGCACACAGTTCGGTTCATGTGCACAAATGGTTCATGTGCTTAAAGGATGGGCATTATTCTGGGATGGAGGAACATGCTTTTTTTTAGAGTTTCCTTTTTCCTTATTTGTCTCCCCAATGATTGAAGAACCTCCTTCCTTCCGAACTTCCCCCTCTTCCTTTTTCTTCTCTACTTCCTTTTTCTTTTTCCTTCCTTCCTTCCTAACTGCCTCCCTCCCTCCTTTTTTCTTCTCTACTTCCTTCCTTTTTTCTTTTTCCTTCCTTCCTTCCTAACTTCCTAACTCTTCCTAACTTCCTCCCTCCCTTCCTTTTTCTTCTCTACTTCCTTCCTTTCTCTTTTTCCTTCCTTCCTTTTTTCTTTTTCTTTCTTTCTTTCCTTCCTTCTTTCCTTCCTTCCTTTCTTCCTTCCAAGCAAGGGTCATCCATGAGGTCATGAATTGAAGATATTACTGCAAGAAAGCAAGATGTGTATCAAGATTTGAACATTCTTAGCAGCTTTTTAAAACTGTGCCAAACGTATCCAAATGTTATGTCCCTCTCACATAGCTTTTTGCCTGATTATCAATGTGGAATTATGGCTCTGCCTGCCACATAGTGTTTTTCTAATGATTTTTGGAGAAAGAGAGCTCCAGGGATTCTGGAAGGAAACACAGGCACCCCAGAAAGCCCAAAGGGTCATTTGGTTTGTTTAGGATTCACTCCCTTCCACCATTGTGCATGTGTTCAGAAAGGAGGTGTACAAAATGTAGTAATATTTATTACATCCTGCTCTGGCGTTATTGTCGTGTTGTTTCAAAATCTTATCCTGCCTCATGTCGGCTGTTGCATTTCCACAACTGAGGCATCCAGAGTGGAAAGGCTCATTGCATCTGCCCTGAAGAATATGTCACACTGGGTTCGCTCATTGGAGAGCAATTTATCTAATTCCACACAGGGCTTTGCATGGCGAGGGGGCAACTACAAGAAATTCAGAACAGAGACACCCCCCGCCCTTCCATCCATAATTCCTATAGAACGGAAAACATCCACATGCTAAGTGTAGCATTGACACCAAGAGGAAACAACATTACTTACTCTAGTGCAACTATGCTAAGTGAAAGGCAAAATCCCCTCCTAGTCATAATAAACTAGATGAATAAAAACCTAGATTATTATGGTGATAATAATCAAACTTTTTTTTAAAAAAACTTCCTAACTTATACAGTTAGTTTCTTAAAAAGATGTTACATATAAGGAATATATTAGAAAAAATGTAGAAAAGGCAGACAAGAAAGAAAAAAACAAAATAAAAAGGGAAATAGAAAAAAAAAAGGAATGAACAGGAAAAGTAGAGAAAACATATAAAATCCATATATTAAAGAAGTGGCTTCTGATTTTCCTCTCAGCAGTTATATTCAAATCAGAGATATCCAACAGGTTCTGACTGTTTCTGGAGAACTGACAGCGGAAATTTTGAGTATTTGGAGAACCGGCAAATACCACCTCTAACTGGTTCTGCCCCCATCTATTCTCTGCCTCCCATTGAGTCCCAGTTTATCTGCTGGGTCTTCTTTGGTTGCCCTGCACAGGACAACAGAGCTGGAAAGCAGGTTCGTGGGGTGTGTGTAGGGGGGGGGATGGGATTTTGCAGTAACCTTCCCCTGCCACGCCCACCAAGCCACATCCCCAGAACCAGTAGTAAAAAATATTGAATCCCACCACTGATTCAAGTCTAATCTTCTGCCCCTAGGATTACATCAGAAGTCTCTTCTTTCAAAACCTTTCAAAACCTTTCAAAACCCTAAGTCACAAAATCATTTTCGCTTGTAAGCAAAAAGACCGACCATAAAGGGTTTCCAGTTGTTGGTGAGTGTCCGTGATGACCTTTCTCTACTCACAGAAATCCTCACTTATTTACTTAAAAGATGCTCATGTCACCAGACCCATCTGAGGAAATGGCAGTGTCTTTTTTAAATCGTTATTTTTTTTTTTTAAAAAAAAGAACAGGCTGTATATACCATACGAAATGAAAACTGGATGACTTGAATCAAAAAGACTAGGCCACTTGGCCACCAAGTCTGGACATTTTCTCAGCCTGATAATTCCAGATGCAATGGACATGCGATGCTCAGGGAGATATAGCTAATGTCTTGACCATTCCCACCATCTTCAGATTCTGCTTCTCTTCTTCCTTAGACAGCCTCCTGGCATCTGTGAAGAGGGAAAGAGGGCATCAAAGTAGCTGGTTACCCTTATCAGAAAGTAGAGTGGTAGTTCCTTGGTTTTTTCCCCCTTCTTTGTCTTTATTCCTGGGCTCCCAAGAGCAGGAGGAAGACAAGAATTGGAGAAGGATGTTCACACCAATTGATTTCTGAAAATACTTTCCAAGCAGATGAGGCCTCCTCACTCAAAACGTTCCTGCAGGCGAGCAATTTGGTTTTTTGGTGTTTTTTTTTATGAAATAAACTTTCCACAGGGCAAGGAAGTCTTAGTTTCCTCCGAGTTGTATCTGAGTAGGGATTGCTTTGTTGTTGTTTTCTTTTCGGAAGGGGGCTTCAGTACACCATGGAAACTTTCTACTGCATTGGACCGATCAGTCTTCCAAGTGTTACAAAGCACTCTGCTGTTTTTATGACTTTGGGGAGAAAGAGGGACATTGGGTTTACTGGCAAGGAAAAGGTGCTACTTCTAGAAAATCTCAGAGACCCAGCCACTTGATTGTCTCTGGCTATGAACCAAATGCCAAAAGGCAATTTTTTTTTTTTACTTAATTCAGTGTTATTAATAACACAATAACATTGCGTTATAAGAGCAGCATGGTGATCTAGTGGTGAAGACACTCGCTTGTTGCTTGGAGAATTGAGAGTAAAATCCTAGATAGCGGCAGATATTTCTGTCCTAAGGCACAACGAAAAAAAAATGTGCTGTGAACTCCATGAGGCATCAGGAAGAACATTCAGCCAGTAAACTCTCAGCTCCATCCAGTCATTCTGACTCCCAAATTAAGGGATTACAGAGCCATAAAAAGAGAATTTTTTTTTTAAAAAAATTCACAGTTGTTAATCTTGGGTAGAACCTTAGACAGTGCTGATAGATCTATAGTAATGAGATTATTACTGCTTCTACCATTTCTGCTACTGCTATTAAAGCAATAGCAGGAATGATATTAGAGAGAGGTGTTCAATCTACAGGCCAGATTGAGAGTTTGGTGTCAGAATTCCTGAAGTGCAGTAAGAACAATATACTCGTAACAGCAGCTCATCCCAAATCACTCTTGGGGTTTGCAGAAAGTAATTATCTCCCCCTTCTGATCCTCCACTTTGCATTTCCCCAGAGTTTCTATTTTATATCTGCTTCTGCTTTGTTGTTTGTTATGGTTCGGAGCAAACCCCATAAAAAGTGTCTCTCTCTTTCCCCCTCCTTCCCCTACTCCAGAAGCGTTTCTCCCAATTCTATTAGAGACCAACTTGCCATCCTGTTAAAAGAGGGTCATTCTAGTAACCTCTCCGCAGAGCTTAAAGCTGGCCGTCTAAGTTCAAGAAGGAACACATAGGTCATCCAATCAAGCCTTCTCTCCTCCCTTAGTTGGGATAGGTTACAAACCCCCTTACCCTCATCCTCTTTGGGCAACCTAGCTGGGGTTAGGAACGATACAGACCACGACATCCAGAAAAAACTAGCATCTTTATGTTAAGTAGTGCAAGATTGGAAGATGTGGAGAGACCTGGCCCATAGAATTGCCAGGAGTCAGACACAACTGAATGGACATCATCATCACCAATAGCAACAGCACTTAGACTTATATACCGCTTCACAGTGCTTTACAGCCTTCTTTAAGTGGTTTACAGAGTTGGCCTCTTGCCCCCAACAATCTGGGTCCTCATTTCACCGACCTTGGAAGGATGGAAGGCTGAGTCAACCTTGAGCCAGTCAAGATCGAACTCCAGACTGTGGGAAGAGTTTGCATGCAATGCTGCATTCTAACCATTGGGAAGGAAGGAAGGAAAGGAAGGAAGGAAGGAAGGAAGGAAGGAAGGAAGGAAGGAAGGAAGGAAGGATAGCAATAGCACTTAGAATTATATACTACTTTATAGTGCCTTTNAAGGAAGGAAGGAAGGAAGGAAGGAAGGAAGGAAGGAAGGAAGGAAGGAAGGATAGCAATAGCACTTAGAATTATATACTACTTTATAGTGCCTTTTCAGCCCTCTCTAAGTGGTTTATAGAGTCACCCTATTGCCCCCAATAATTTGGGTCTCATTTTACTCACCTCAGAAGGATGAAAGTCTGAGTCAATCTTGGTGAGATTTGAAGTGCCAAATTGCAGGCAGCTGGCAGTCAGCAGAAGTAGCCTGCAGTACTGCACTCTAACAACTGTGCCACCACAGCTCATCATCAATCATCATCATCAACAACATCTCCTTATGCTGTGAGGTTCAACACAACCTAGTGCCCTGGATGTTGGCCAGAACTGGGGATGATGGCCACTGAGATGCATAGCAGTGATCCTTAACCTCATCCACGTTAAGGCAGGTGGACTTCAACACCCAGAATTCCCCAGCCCAGAGCTGTCAGTTTGAGGATGACTGGCAAAGACTGAGTGATCAACGGAAACAATTGGACTTTGTAGCTAGAGTAACTGGGCTAGCCATCATGCTCCCTGCTGATTCATTGCACCTGGATCTTCGCCGTTTCGTGTGCTGTCTTGCGTTGTTAACGGACTGCCTGCAGGCTGCCTTATCTCCTCCGAGACTCTCTCCTGCTGCCCATGTAATCTCTGTCAACAGGATTTAGGAAACGTCCTTTGGGAACACCAGAACTGGAGAAACAAACACAGAGAGAAATAATTATTCCTGATTAACCATTAGTTTCATCTCCACTTGAAGAAACAAGAGAAGATTCCAGGGGGAGGGGGGAGGTGAGCAGAGTCAGTGGAGAAAACAAAATCTGTGCGTTTGTGTGTTTGTGGCGAGTGCTTCAAATGCATAGGCAGCTCAGCCCTCTCAGGAGCTGGGGAAAGAAGTAAAGTTTTCTCGGATAATGTTTGGTGGCCTTTTGACACGAGGGACATGGTCTTATTCCTTTCCAGGAGATAAACGTTCCCATGTGCAATGGGGAAAGAGACTTCATTTCCCCATAGATACTTTGATCTCTGCTAAAGACCTTTCCTCACTCAGGGAAACTGTCTCCTTTGAAACAAAAAAGAAAAATGAATTCTTCCTTCCCACAACAGAAAAGCAAGCCTTTCCCTAAAACAGGGTTTCCCAATCTGGGTAAGATGTGTGGACTTCAACTCCCAGAATTCCCCAGTTGGAGTCCATACATCTTAAAGTTATTCAGGTTAGGAAACTCTGTGTCAGGTGCAAGAAATAAGAAACCTGGGTTGTTCAAATGAGTACAAGTTTTATTCCATGCTAGCTCTCTACAGGAATCTGAACTACTAACAGCCAAGAGAAATTAGCAGGAGATAAGAATCTATGGAATTCAAGGAGGGCTGGACCTTGATCTCTCTTGTGGGCATGAAGTGACTCCAAACTGATGATCCACTTGATTCCCTCCCTCAGGATCAGCCTACAGCTTGCAGCATAAAATAACGCCTATTCAGCATTATAGTAGATACAAATTCATTACAAAAAAATATAAACATATTTCTAACAACAATAATGACATTTAACACAGATTCATAATAGAATGAATGATGTCCTCAATTTATAATATAACACCGAGCATATAAACACACACATCTCTCATTCTCTGGGACCATGGATATTTAAACTGATTCTGGCATTGTTCTGGCAAAAACCAAACAACCTATTTAGCCCTGCATTCTTCCTGAAAATCCTAATTTCATTGGTTGATTTCACTGTTGCTGGAGCATAGGGCAAGCAAAAGCCACACTGTGTGTGTGTGTGTGTGTGTGCACGCGCATGAAATTGCTTTTGCTTTTCTGTCATGGATCCTTTCATGGCTGCTTCCAGATGAGGATTCCTCTATCTCAGGAACTTGGAAATAGTT
Source organism: Laticauda laticaudata (assembly GCA_004320025.1). Taxonomy (NCBI): domain Eukaryota; kingdom Metazoa; phylum Chordata; class Lepidosauria; order Squamata; family Elapidae; genus Laticauda; species Laticauda laticaudata. The sequence goes on from BHFT01015566.1 coordinate 16,529, forward strand.
AGAGGCATGCTGGCTGGGTGTTGCTCTTGGGTGTTGAAGTCCTTCTGTGATGCTGAGGTTGAGAAACACTGTTTCTAAACTGAGATTTTAGATGCTTCCACCTGGAAATGTAGATCTCCACAAAGTCCTCTTTATCTTCTCCTTCCTTCGATAGCCTTTGTCCATTAGATCTAGACAAGGAGATCAGGGGTTTTTTTTATACATGGTGGCCTTCTTTTAATTTTGAAAGCCGCCTGGCGACACCAACCTGTGTGAGCTAGGCAGCCATAATAAATTTGATTTAATAAATAACTCGATAGCAGCATCCTCTCACCTGGGGAAGGACATGCAGGCGAAAAGGATGAGTGCCCCTTTTTGAAGGAAGGCTGGTGCAGCTGAGTTGGGATCTACCTTTGGCCCTAAAGAGTGGTTCCCCAGATGAAGAAGCAGAACTGGTGGAGACAGGCTGGAGCCTGGTCTCGTAAAAACTCCCCTTGGTGTCAGTTTGACTAATTTGTTAGTCTTATCGCTGGCAGGATTCAACGTGGCCCATCAAGGGTGCAGGCCCATAAAACTAATGTAGTGAGGAGGCCGCCTCAGGGATGATAGATACGGCCCGCCGCTTGGAACAAGCATTAGCTTTATGAACCAGAGGTAATTGAAAGGAAATATTTGTTATTGGTCTCTGGCGGACAAGAAGTTCACGGAAAACTTTCTTGACTGGCAGTGGTGGGTAGGTTGCCCATCTTCATGCATATTGATCAGGAAAGAGAAGAAGGATCAACGGTGGTTTTTCCAAAAGGCCACTGGGCTTTCTTGGTTTTTCTCCTTGAAAAAGTTTCACTCCTCATCCAGGAAGCATCTTCAGTTCCTCAAGCAAAACAAAACAAGGAAGTCCAGTTGGTTTTTTTTTTCTGTGGGGGGGGGGAACCACCTTTGGAGAAACCATCACCTGAATGATTGAGAATCTCCACAGACATATTAAAAGGATTCCGGCAGTTACCCCCATTTATGAGTCTCTAGCCAAACTCCAAAAGGATTTATTGGGAGTCAAAAGATGTGGCACTGCCTGGGTATAGCTGACTCTGAGGCACATCATTCATTGTCACCCTTGACCCTGGTTTTCCCCCACCCCCTGGGTGTATCGTAATTCATATTCTCCAATGGGACACATCCATAGCCAAAAGTCATCAATCATGCTCTCCAATTACAATTTTGCACAGCAGAAACTTCGGTCACCTAGTTACTATCTTTGAAAACATTTATGGAATGCAGCTTCGGTTTGCAAGCAGCTGCACTGCTCCCCCTTCCCTTTCTATTGGCAACTCTAAAAAGACCATAGAAATATTTTATGAGTTGACACTAGGCTTCCCATCCTTCCAACCTTCAGGTGTGGAGGCTTTAATTCCCAGAATTCTCAGCAATGGTTCTGCTCTTTAGGGAATTTGGGGGGTTGAAGTCGAATATCTAAGGAAGCTCAGAATGGAAAATCCTGTATTAAGCTATAGTGAGTGTCCTTAGAAGGCCAGGTGGTTTCTGCTTGTCAGGATAAGCCCATATAGTTGAGAAGTGATAGGTTTCTGAATGAAGATTGGTTCAGCAACAACCTTGGGAGAATATCCTGCTTGTGCTCCTGTTCTGGATCTCCCAAGGCATTGAAGTGACATCTCAACAAAATGGATCTGTCATCTACGGACTCTTTGGTATCATCCAGCCAACTCCTCTTAGATTCTTTGTAGTCATTTTTAATTTGGATCACAAAAAAGGGAAGTGTGGGAATGGTTCTAGAAGGAAAGGCCATGAAGCAAACACCAGATAGGCTTCTGGAGAAGGGAATCATCAGAAGTGCCACATCTTGAAAAAGGACTTGTGGTTCCTCTCGTACTTCATATGGTACAAAGAGGACAAGATTCAGAGCCAGATGGAAGTTATTAGTTGAGGTTCCCACTTAGTTCTCTTATAGAAGAGAATATACATAGCTCAGAGTTGAACTGTGTGGAGTTTTTTGTCCTCTCTAAACTTCGTTGTTTACATGTAGATGTTTCATTACCTAACTAGGTAACATCATCAGTGTTAGTGGGTGTAGGTTTGTTCCTTGTTTATATACAGTCACTTGCTCTTCCAGTGTTGGTGGGGGTGTGGTTTCCTTCTTGGTAGTTCCTTGATTAGGGTGTTGATTTCTGCTTGTTTGTCTGGTGTTAATCCCTGCTTCTTAGGAATCAAGAAGGAAACAATACCAGAACACATCATTTCCAGCAACCAACACCCAGATAAACAAGGATTAAGACCTTACCAATGGAAAAATGGCTGGCCAAGGCAAAATATTTTTGCCAATATTTTTTTTTCATAGTTTCCTATGTGCGAGATGTGAAAAAAAATGGGACAGCATCCAACCAAGTCATACATATACCCATAATTCAAACTTCCCAAAGGAGGGAAAATGAGCTTATAATGAATAAATTAATTTTCTGGATTCCAAATGTGTTATCACTTAGTGTGGTGAAGAGAAGACACGGTAGTTGTCTTCAATATCAGAAACATTGCCAGTTTCCAAAGTCAGGATGAGCAATTGATGTGACAAACAGTAGAGGGCCAGAATCTCCAAGAGAAGAAACTTCCTAACATTATGGAAGATCAGATGCTGGGAATAAATTGAGGCCAATTTTGTAGAGATACTTAGGAAGCAATTCGATGACCATCTGTCAGGGACGTTCTAGTTGAATGCTACAAGTGGAATCTGGATTGAGCACGGGGTAGATTAGCTGGACACCAAGACACCTTCCAATTTCAATCTTATTATTTGATATCTCTACATCAGATCCCATTCCACACTCACCCACACCCCAACCTGACGATTCTACATACCACATTTTCTACCCTCCTGACAGATTCAGGTTCAGCAGACCATTCTGTTTTCCAAACTGGACAGAAGTCCTTCTTGTTAAGCTTGGCAAAGTCTAGTCATTAAGAGAGGAATGGACTCTTTATTGAGTAGCTGACTCTTCCCAAGAGATGTAAGCTAGTCTGCCAAACCGGAGCTTCCCTTGCCAAGATGCATCAAAAACTTGCAGTGCCAAAGAATAGCTTCAAAGTTTTCAACTTAACTTCTTGCTGGTGTTGCTTCACCAGCTGGTCCATTAGCCTCAGGCAAAAGGGGCAGAGCTGGTTGTGTGAAACGCTAGGAAGCAAGTTAGGAATTTGCAAAACCAACAAATATTAAATTAAGTGTAGAAAGTGTAGAATTAGTTGCTTCCATGTATTCAGGTGAGTATTTTTGGTGGACAATCTGATTTTAGACACACCCATCAGCTTCTAGATAGACTCAACCAGGAAATCAACACCACAGCAAGAATAAAGTTACTTTTATCAAGATGGGTCTAATAAGAGAATCTTGCAGGTCTTCTTATGCTGGACCTCTTGCACTCCTGTGAATCAGGGGAGCATCTGCCTGACTCGCTTCTGAATGTTATTTGGATCTTAAAACAATGTTTCAACCCCTTTTACCTAGGCAACAGTTCCTGCATATCTCCATTAAGTTATCTTCTTTATTCTCTACACAAAAGAGTTTCTCAACTTTGGCAGCTTGAAGATAATGTGGCCTTCAACTCTCACAATTCTCTGGCAAACATGGGAGCTGAAGTCCATCTAATTTTGGAAGTTGAAATCCACATAATTTGGGGAGTTGAAGTCCGTTCTGGTTTACAGAATGGTCTACATAGTTTTGGGAGTTGAAGTTCATTCTGGGAGTTGAAGTCCATCATCTGCTGGCTGGGGAATTCTGGGAGTTGAAGTACTCACATCTTCAAGTTACCAAGGTTGAGAAATACTGATCTGTAGAATGTCAGCCTGCTGAAAGGTGGTGTACATGTTTTGTAGTGTCTAATCTTCTGAGGCAACTAAGCTAGTTCTTAACTAGTTCCTGAATCCAAGGTCCAAAAAAACTGAGTGCAGCAAGAGACTCCCTGTTCCAGCCATGCAGGATTTGTGTGTATGGATTTCCTTGAGACGGTCAGATGTGGAGTGTAGGATATGGGTAGACATATGGCTCTCTGAGAGCTTGTCTCCAAATGCTGGGTACCAGATTGGATGCATCAGTATCCATTCATCTGTCACCCCAATCCAGTGAAGGCGCTTTAATTGACTTTAATAGCCATCAAATGCCATCAACAATGTCTCTTAATACACAAATCAATTAGCCAGTCTGATTGGCATGAGGAGAGTGGTCAGGTGGCTGAGAGAGGCAAGAGAGGAGCTGCACACAGCCGGTTGGCCGAGGGATGCTGGGAAAAGCATCCTTCACCACGGCAACAGCGGAGGCTTTGCAAACAACACTGTGGTACCCCTGGAGGCTTCTATATTCAGTTCATGTTACTCTCTTAGCTTGATGTTCCAGGCTATAAATGTAGCGTTTATCTTTTTAGCTCGCTCCAATCCTGCCTCCTTAGGAAGTGGATTAGATAGATGCAGTCATGCTTGCATGAAGTGTTGACATGCAGACAGTTTCTGGTTCAACATTCTGGCCAGCTCTTTAGACCAGCCATCTTTCAGGAAGCCTTTTCCATTTTTTTATCCACCTACCCACCTGCCTTGGGACTCGGTTGTATTTTCGCACAACCTCCAGACTGGTTTCAGTCATTACAATAAGCCTCAGTATGCTTGGCCATTGTTTACTGAGTGTCTGGATTTCCATCACATCCTAAGCCATGAAGCTCAGTTCATAAACCAACATGACTGAGTTCATGTTGTGGGCTAAGCCAAAAACAAACAAATCACATATTGTAGTGTTATGGGAACCTCACTACAGTCAACACGCTGTGGCTGTTTTCTGTCCATACTAATTTTGTTTCTGAGTTTTCCTGACTTGTGTTGGCTAAACTCCAAGCCATCCCCCAACCTTTCGAGTATCTTCCCTTTTAATCTAGGATGATCATGCTTGATCTGTCCAAAGCAGTGTTTCTCAGCCTTAGCTATTCTGAGATGGGTGATCTTCAACTCCCAGAGTTCTCCAATCAGCTTATTGGCTCGGGAATTCTGGGAGTTGAAGTCCTCACATTGCCAAGGTTGAGAAATACTGGTTAAAACTTCACATGGGGGAGAGTAAGTTTGGCAATCGAGACGATACTACTTGTGAGACGAGTATCAAACTGATACCTTCCATTAAGAAAATTAAGGTCAGTTGGCCATCCTTCTGAAATTATGTTGCATGCGTGAAGCTTGATAGAAAAGCTAAAAACTGGAGCAGATTTAGAATAATTGCTTGGGTAGACTGAAATATATGGAGTCCAATTCCTTGATGCAGGACTTAGGGGAAAAGGACCAATTCAGAGTGTTACAAAGATTCTTAGGAGTTCCCCTCCCAAAATGTAATATGTGGTCTTTCTTTCCTAAACTGGATGAACCTGACTTTTTTTTCTACTGGTCCTTCTTTCTTTCATGATGGTAGTCTGATTTATTTTATTGTTGATCTTCACCAAGTGTTTGTTTTGTGGTGCCACTAACTAGTCACTATGGGTCTGAGCATGGAGCTACCAAACAAAATTAAATTGTTGTGTTTTTTCCCCCTCCCATCATGGTGCTCAGTCCATTTCCCTTTCAACAAATGTTTTGCCAAGAAAATGAGGTGAAGACACATAGACCCCTCTGTCCCAAATGTGCTTTTTCAGGATGCAACTAGACTTCCTTTGTTTTACCTTGAAGATATTTCGCTTCTCGTCCAGGACATTGAGGTGAAGAAGCTTCCTGGAGGAGAAATGAAGTGTCTTCAAAGAAAAATGAGAAAGTCTAGTTGCCTTCTGAAAAAGCACCTTTGGGACAATCGTGTCCTGGATGACTGAGAATCTCCACAGACAGAGAGGTCTCAGGATATCTAAATCTGGAGCCCCAGTTCAGAAAAACGATCCATATTAGAACATGGAATGACTCTGTACAAACCCTAGAATCTCACCAATCCTTCCTCTGTTTCCTTTGGCAGATGAACCGCCCAATCCAAGTGAAACCAGCAGATAGCGAAGGCCGGGGAGGTAGGTGGCGTTGTTGTTGTTTTTGTTTAAAACATTCTTTGTATGCTCAGACAGTTTCTCCAATAGGTGGTGCAGGCAATGCTCCATGTTGGTTTAGATCATCTCTGATGCGGTTGATGTGCTCTTGATGTGGTTTAGAACAGAGGTCTCCAACCTTGGCAACTTTAAGCCTGGCGGACTTCAACTCTCAGAATTCAGCCAACCAGCTTTGCGGACTTCAACTCCCAGAATTTCCCAGCCAGCTTTGCAGATTTCAACTCCCAGCAAAGCTGGCTAGGGAATTCTGGGAGTTGAAGTCCACCAGGCTTAAAGTTGCCGTGGTTGGAGACCTCTGGTTTAGAGGGGGAGGAGTATGATAAACCCTAGTGAAATGGATGTTTCTCAAGAAGAAGGGAGCACATTCCAAAGAGGGGGTTAGGTGGGTGGGTGGGGGGTTGAGACAAGAGCCAATCCAGCCCAGAGTTAGATCAGAGAAGGAAGAGAGCTAAGAGAGCCATTCCATAGAATCTCCCAGGGTGTATCTATTAGGGTTAGAGTAATCTAAGATTGGCCTGGCAAGACTGTGTCTTTGTGGTATGGGCAAATAAAGAACTAGACTGCCTGGATTGTTCTATGTCATTCTTGGGTTGAGCCTGCCATCATCTTTCTCAGGCAGGAAACACAATTAGAGGAGCTAAATCTACTTTAGGCTACAGGATACACCAGAATCTTGCATGTCTGAAGGTACAAACTTCCTGCCACTACTTTTAGCCACCTGATGAATGAGGACAAACCCCAAATCTCTTCCTGTGACTGTTAACAGCTGTGGGCTCTTCCTTCCCTTGTTCCTTTGCTAGGCAGCATCTCTTCCCTTCTTCTCCCCAAGTCTCCATTCCATTATAATGTTGAATCAGACCAAGAGGAACCATCTTCTCCTAATATCATGCCTGAGCCCCTCAAATCAAATTAAGATCTCAGTTCTCCTTTCTGTGCCACTCTAATCCTCCTGTTTTTAAGTAGCTGCTCTCCTCTTAAAAGAAAACAAAGCAAAACCAAATTGGAAATAATTAATTGGAAGGCTCTTGGAATGATGCCCTTTGTTTCCCAGAAGGCAAATTCCATTAGAACTTCAGGAAGAACCTCCTAATGGTGAAGGTCATTCTACTCTGGGTTTGAATACACAGAGAAACAGTGGCGATCCCTTTGGAGGAAGGCTTGTATTTGGCCACCAGCTCTAGTAAGAAAGTAGAATTGATGACTTTCGTGGAGCCTTCAAGTCTCTGATTGTAGGTTTCCGAGTAAAATAGGAACCTTGCAAATCTTTGCAATTTGCAGATCATGGCAGATTGTTGGAGTAAGAAGGGTCCAGAGGAGGAGATAGTTTAATTAATAGAGATGCAGAATCCTAGCTTCTGGCAAACCTTAAAAAAATCCTTTGGAAGTCCAAGCTTGGCATCTGACAACCTCTACTCCCTTGTAACATAAGGGTTGGTGGAGCTTGGACTGCTCTTTCTTGCATCTGTTTCAGACCAGTGGCATTTTTTTTTTTTAAATAGCAATCTCTCCNCTCTTTCTTGCATCTGTTTCAGACCAGTGGCATTTTTTTTTTTAAATAGCAATCTCTCCACTGGCTACATTTAAATTGGCACTTTTGATACTTGGCTGTTGACCTTAGAGGCAAGAACACAGTTTGTGGTTTACACAGCAGTGAGCATTTGAGCAATTAAGCCAAACCATGTAGGGGAGAGTAAAAAAAGGAAAAAAACTCGTTTAGAGGCAGGAGGTCCAGTGGTGTGGCTGAAACCCATCAGGTTGAGCCCTGAACAACAACTGCTACCTCCCCATCCCTATTTTTGATGTGATTGCAATAAAAAGCAAAAACGGAACTAGAAAAGGACAATTTGATCCTTTAACTTTGCAGGCATTAAGGAACACAAAAGCTGAACTCTATTATAGAGTTGTGTCCATTTCCCACGCATACCAACACACTGAATTTTAATTAAATTTCAACGAGATTTCGCTTTTTTCCCCCCTTACCTCATCCATTTCTGGAAGCTTTAAAGGTTTCACCAAAGCTACACATTAGCCTTGGATCCAAGATGGCGAGGGATTTACCAGTTACTTAAAAACATTTGGTGGCTGCATTTTTATTTTTTTTTGGTTCGATACCTAGAAATATGTACAAGTCTGCATTTTATTCAAGTAGACATTTGCATGAGAATGGAGATTTGACAGTAAAAAATAACTAGGCATTCTGGACACACCTGAACCAAATTCCATCTTGGTTTGCTGTAATTTGGCCACGATACTTTGGGCATAACATCTAAACTTAGCGGATAGTGACACCCGCCCTCTCTGTAGAGAACATTTTAAAGGCTTCAGAATAGCTGTTCGTGGCTGACTGGCGCCCTCTAGGGGAATGTGCTTTAATAACAATTATTATTATTATTATTATTATTATTATTATTATTATTATTATTATTATTATTATTATTATTATTATTTAAAAGGCAAGTTGGAATCCCAAATACTGTAGTAGCGTTTACAATCAGATTGAAGTTTTGCTAGAAGCTTCAGGACTTGGAGAACTGAAAGAAAATTCTCAACATCACAAATCACAAGGAGGGTGAATTATTAATGCTCCCCTAAGCTATCTACCTAAATAAATACCACTACCTTACCCTCATTTGAGGAAACAATTCTCTTCTCCTTGCCAAAAATAACAGCCTTCCAAACCCTCGATAAGATCATTTCCATTTTCAATTAGAACAAAGCAATCAGTGTTAGCAAAAGGAAATTCAAATTGGCCTGATTTTGCATGGATCTCTTGAAAGGTTATTGTTGATATTATTATTACGGGTGAGCCCAGAATCAGCCAGATGTTGGGATCGGATTTGGCATTTTTATTCACCCATCAAGTCCTTCCTAAGGACCTAGGAGAGACAGATGTTGTTTGATGGTATTATTAGTGGTAGCATTATCTGTGCAACAATGTGAAATCACAGCTGCCAGTTCTTTAGCTGGTGCTGGCCTTCACACACGACATTACAAATAGGATGTTACAATGTATTGGCACGGTACATGATGTGTGGCTATTTAAGATGAGTTTTATTGGAGATGAGTTAGCACAGTCTGTCTACTCTTCCAAAAGTCTCCCTGTTTGCCTTCTTGTTCTTCTTGTTGAATTTCAACCTCCTTTTTTTGCAGAAAATCGTCTCGTAGTTGAGGAATCTCTTGGCCTCTAGATCAAGGGCCTCCAAACTTGGGAACTTTAAGACTTGTCGACTTCCAGAAATCTGGGAGTTGAAGTTTGGAGACCCCTGCTCTAGGTCTTACTAAATACAATTCCTGGCATTGTTCAACTGCAGCTGAGCTGGTTAGAGCTCCTGGGAGTTATAGTTTTGATCAACAAAGTGGAGAGTCCCAATTTCCTGGCTACTCTTGCTACTCGAATGGCTTGTATCCAAGGTGTACCTTGGTTGCCTTCTCATCTGAAATTTCTCTCCTCCTCGGTCTTTGCACCTTATTCCCCAGGGTTCTGCCTACAGTCACATGTATACAAGGATTGGTCTTTTATTCCCAGGTTCTCAGGCCTGAGCAGGGTAAATAACAATCTATTCCAAAAGAGATGTAGTTATTAAACACAATTCAGCTAGTGCCAGCAAAAGCTCCAGGTATCCCAGAGGGAACTAGGAAATAAATTACCCACTTACAGAATGTAATTGGTGAGGGATTAAAAATCAATGGCTAGAACAAGATAGCAGTTTTGGCCAGGTTCTTCGGAGAAGGAGGAGAAAAATAAAATCCTTCCCAGGGAGACAACCCTCTCCATCTTTCAGCCCATGCTTGCCAATGATTGGACATGAGCCATCCTGCAGAGTTTTTTTTTTCTTCCTGGAGAAATATCAGGAAGACATTTCATGAGTGTCCAACTCGTGGGGTGATAGCTAACCCCAAAGGTAATCAGGAATAACCAGTTCTGCAAGTGTGGTAAGATCAGATGGTGGATGAGGAAAATCAATGAAGGCTCCAGAACCTCAATAGCCAAATCCTTGTCTTCTTTCAAGATTTTCAAGAAGAGTTTTTTTGTTTTTTTTTTGTGGGTGGGTGTTTGTGAAAAGGTTCATTGTGATCTTAGCTAGTGTGGTACAATTATCAGACTGTTAGATCAAGAGGAGAAAGTTGGGATGAAATCTCCATTCAGAGTATTTGAAGATTTTCAACCAGTCATGATGGGACATAACTGTCTTCCAGTATCTGAGGGACTTTCACAGAGAAGACTTATATTCTCCAAAGCATCTGAGGGCAGGCCAAGAAGTAACAGGTGGAAGCTAGTCAGAGAGACATCCAACTTGGAAATAAGAAGGGTTTTCCTGACAGTTAAGTACTATGAAGCAATAGAACAATGAGTTGTGGGTGCTCCATCACTGGAGGTTTTCAGAAATACACTGGACAACCATTTGACCAGGATAGTATAAGGTCTCTGGCCTAAAGCAAGGAATTGTACTAAAAGACCTCCAAACTCCCTTCCATCTCTACGATTCTATGTCTTTTGAGCCTGGCTTTCCTTGCAGAGTTACAGGCATGACACTAAAATGAGAATAACAATGAACGCTTCTTGGAAAAAATGTAGTTTCTTGATTTCTAAATTTATAATATATAAATTCAGTACAACAATATAAATCAGAAAAGCAGGAGAGAAATCAAACCAAGAGTTGGCAACTCAAATGTTTCCCATTGCAACCAATATAATCTTCTTGCAGTTGGCTTTGTCCACTGAAGTACCAACAGTTCTTCATACTTAAAAAGAGAGAGCAGGTACAGAATAAGAAACTAACATAGGAAATGGAGGGGGAGCATGAAATACATTCAGCGTAACAATAGATCTGTTTGAAGAGCTGTTCAAAGGATTGCTGTCCATTTCAAAGTAGCTTGACTGAAAAACTCCCCAACTCATGTGTGTTTTAAAAATAGAGATTCCTGAAAAAAGAACAGTAGCGTGTTTGTGAAGCTGCTGTGAGCAGAGTCCCAGAGTAGCTGACTGAACAGATGATCTCCTGGTAGTAACTGTCTCTATGCTGAGAAGAGACAGTAGGTTGCATCTCTGTTCACACAACTTGTATTATTTCTAGACCTCTATGGGATTCTCCATAGGGTTGGGGACAAGGAGAGTTAGATTAAAAATTGTCAGACCATATTTAAGCACTTCACACTCAACACAAAGGTCTACAAGCCACAATGGTGTCACTACATGCATGATGACATTATCATGCAACCGTTGCCTTCATGCATTTGTGTCTCGATGCCTGGTGCAAGTAAGCATATTTCTTTGTATTTGTTCCTCCATTCAACAAATCGATATAGCTGTAGGAAATGACCAGGTTGAACCCGAAGGAGGGATCAAATACAACATCAGCCTTGAGTCCCTTCATATCCATAAGAGATCTAAGTCCAGCCCTTTTTGAATTCTACCGCCAATTTGCCTTGGGTGTTAGTAGTTCAGATTCTTGTAGAAAACTAGCATGGAATAAACCTGTACTCATTTGAACAATCTTGGTTCCTTATTTCTTACACCTGACCCAGGATTTTCCCAACCTGGGTAACTTTACAACATGTGGAGTTCAACTGGGGAATTCTGGGAGTTGAGGTCCACACGTCTTAAAGTTGCCCAGATTGGGAAACCCTGCTATCGGCTGCCAACTTGTTTTGATTGTCAGGAGTTCAGATTCTTGTAGAGAGCTTAAGCTTGCAATAAACCCTTGCATTCTTTTGAGCTGCCTGGATTCCTGATTTCCTGGCAATAGCTGCCCATTGCATGTGAAGTGACTCAGGATGGTGAACAATAATTGTAGCATTTGACATACATACTTGCGTCAGGCATCAAGGCGCAAGCCCACACAGGCAGCAGTTATAGGATGACACCATGACATGGATATTGTTCTTTTTGAAGGCCACGTGTTTTATGTGAGCCCATGAGACACATTTCATTGGTGATTCAACCCACCTATTTTCTGAGTTTCAGACACGCAACCTCGTACGGTTGGGATGGGTTTGTACAATTCATTCAGCCGTGTTAGAAACAAACTAAATGGCAATCTTGGAGCCTCAAAATCTTTGAGGAACCTACCTGCCTCCAAGTTCTGTTTCCTACAGGTGTATTTCTTGGAACCCTGGCAGTTAAGACTAATTAAGCAAGTCAAGCCAACCTCCGCCCCCCAAAAGCAAGACATCTCTAGAGGGTGTGTATGTGTGTAAAAAATTCCAGAAGGCATCTGCAACTGTGCAACTGCAGTGCCCCCTTTGTACATGGATGCAACATTAAAAGTAGGGGGTTGGCCTCAGATTGCACAGTTGCAGACCCTATGTGATGTTTTTGACTTACAGATTTCCACAAGAAAGCAGGTCAAGGAAATTGAAGCTAGCTCTCAGTCCCGCAGTCCAAGAAAACACAATTGTTGTTCCTGCGGCTTTCTCTGGTTTCGAAGAGAGCGGCTTTATATTTAAGGAGAGAATGGATGAAACCTGATCCCTTAACTAATTTTCTCAGCCTCTCCACGGACAAAGAGTCTGCCGTGCCAGGCTGTTATTTATTTATTTTCCAGGCTGCAAAGAGTGGCCACCTTATCTCTTGTGTCAAATGCCATAAAAGCCTAACGCTGCGGAAAGCGCTAGAAGAGACAGATGCTGGTAATAATGATGAACGGGTTATTATTTACAGAGGCTCCAATGAGGTTTTGGTTATTTATGACCCTTGAGAAAGCCAGGAATGGTAGGTTATTGGGGAAGTCAATCATAACCACATAGGAGCTTGTTATGTTATTTAATAGTCTCTTCCTCTGGCGTGCGCACATATGGAAGACATGCTTCCCGTAACCTTCAGATCTGCCAGTCTTTCTGTATCTGTCCTATTTATTGCTCCACTGTGAGTCCATTCAGAACATGACCTCAGAGCTTTACCTGTTGCTATCTTGCCTAGAATGTAGAATCAAAGGGTTGTAAGGGACTTCAGAGGTCTCCTAATCCAACACATACACCCTGCTCAAGGCATACTAACCCAGTCAAATGGTTCTCCAGCCTCTTCTTGAAAACCTCCAGTGATGGAGTACCCATAACTTCTGAAGGCAAGCCATGCCACTGATTCATTGTCAAGAAATTCCTCTTTAGTTCTAGGTTGGATCTCTCTTGAATGATCTGCCACCAGTTGCTTCTCATCCTGCCTTCAGATACTTTGGAGAATAGGCCAATCTACTCTTCTTCTAACAATTTTTATTGACTGTTTCCTAGTATGATTTGATTGTTCATTATACTTTACAACTATTATGTTGTACCCGATGATTCTTGAGTCTTGACAAATGTATCTTTTCTTTTATGTACACTGAAAACATTTGCACCAAGACAAATTCCTTGTGTATCCAATCGCACTTGGCCAATAAAAGAATTCTATTCTGTTCTGTTCTGTTCTGTTCTGTTCTATTCTATTCTATTCTTCTACCTATGTTGGGCCATGCCACAACCTGTTGCCATCTCATGCTTATGGTTGGGATTCCAGGATGTTCTCATTCCTCCTTTGCCTTTTCCCAAATTCCCTTCCTGTCTCATGCTCAGGCGTTGTGTGAATTTCTACTTCACATTTGATACAAATGCAGCGACTGTGATTTGTAAACCAAATTTTATGTTTAATGGGTTGTGGGAATTCTCATAGGGTTGGTGTTCAGAAAACCATTGCCACATAAATCAGAGCTTAATTCTGGATAAGCCCATATTCCAGGTTCCATGGCCACATGGCATTCTTCCTCCTCATTGGTTTTGGAGGGCACACCAGGTAGGCAAAAATAGAGGGGGGATAGGTGATCTATCAGATAACCAGGACCTATGCCCTGAAAGCTTTGTAGGTGCCAGGTAGTATCGAATTGTACCCAGAAGCCAACTGGAAATCAATGTAGCTTGCATGGGCACAACTAGAAGTGACCATCACTACGCACACCACTGCATTTTGAGCCAGCTGTGACTTCTGGGTGGTTTTCGAGGGCAATCCCACGTAGACCATGTTGCAATAGTCCCATCATGAGGTGACCACCAATAGAAGAGAATATATGTAGCTCAGGATTGAATTGTGGGGTTCTTGGTACTCTCTGAGCAAGCAAACAACAGAGGCCAGAAAGCACCAAGGACTTCTTGGTGGCCATTATCTCTAGACTACATCCATGTGGTCTACTTGACCATTAAAGCAGAATGAACTGTGTCATTGCCATGTCAGACTCTGCTAGCTGATGGAAGAGTGTAGGACATCATAAATGTCCTCCATGAGTTAGTTAAGATAGCAAATGCAGAACTGGAGATGCAATTTCTTACAGTGAAACATTGAGCTCTTGACATAATGAGACCAATTCTAGTGTCTTCCTAACATGACTGGCTTTGGCTCCTTTTGAAGATCCAGAGGTCCTCTGGCTGGACAATGCCTCTGATCCTCACTTCTAGGACAGGCCTGGTCATCAAAGCCACCCCACCCCCAGTTTACTTCCAGGTGGTTCTGATCATTGCATTTTTCTGTTACTCTGACTAATGAGAGGTGGCTTGTTTTTAGAAGACAGGAAGCTCTTTGTAGGCATGTTGGGGAAGCAACAAAGCGAGGATGACGTCCGGCGACTCTTCGAACCCTTTGGACAGATTGAAGAATGCACCATCCTCCGAGGCCCCGATGGAGCCAGTAAAGGTGAGGGGGCAGGTGAAGTGGGAGGGTGGGTCTAAAATGGAAAGAAGGTAGGAGAGGTTGGATCCATATGTATGTCAACTAGGAGTCTACGTGGCAGACACTATGCAGGGAGGACCAATCTAGAAGGTTGATGGGATGTCTAAAGAAGTATCCAACTTGGATCCATCTGATCTACTGTGTCTAATCCATTTATGGGTTGAACCCCATTTCTGGATTTGCATGACACACAGGACCACTGAACAGCCAACATTGGTTGCTCGGCCTTTCATTCAAACCGAACTGAAACCTGAATGGAGTTGAACTGAATCGAACTGAGTTCTTTCTCTGCCTTTAGGATGTGCCTTTGTCAAATACGGAAGCCATGCAGAAGCTCAAGCCGCCATTAGCACTCTCCATGGGAGTCAGACCATGCCGGTAAGTGTGGGCCAAAGCCTACATCCAGAGGGAGGAACACAGTAGTGTACAACTTCATGCACTTGCAAGGGAAAGGGCCAAAGGCATTGTTCGCCACTGTGCAGTACCAATAGTTCTTGCTGGGACCAGAATTTCCTTAGTTCAACAAGGCAGTTGGCAGTCCCTTCATCTGCCTCTCCTTCCTTCCTTCCTTCCTTCCTTCCTTCCTTCCTTCCTTCCTTCCTTCCTTCCTTCCTTCCCTCCCCTCTACCTCTTTTCTTCCATCCTCTCTCCCTCCCTCTACATTTACATACTTCCTTCCTTCCTTCTTTTCTTGTCCTCACCTTCCCTCTCTCACCCAAACACACATTTTCTCCCCCCTTTGTTCCATCGGCTGCTAATTTATCATCTTGGTGATTGGATCAGATTCTTGGGGATCAAATCACTTGTTGCAAAAAATAACTCTTTGCTGTTTATTCTGATCAGCAGCTGTGTTCTCCAAGCAGGTGTCAGGAGGTAATTGAATCACCGGCTTGAGAAAACTGCCATTTAATTAACAATGAAGGTCATAGTTCTAAATGAGAGTGAGAGGGAAAAGAAGGGAGCAGGGAGGCCCCAGGAGCTGTGGTGATTGTAGAACAGGATTGAAACGATCAGCAGTTGCAAGGAGGTTGGGCTGACAGTGAGCTCCAACCACCCTAGAAGAGTTTGGAGGGAGGAGGGGCAGAAGAAAAGAGGTAGAGGCGAAGGAAGAAGTAGATGAAGGAAGTGAGGGAGGGTGGAAGGACAGAAGAAAAAAAGGAACAAAACAAATAGAGGTAGAGAGGAAGGAAGAAAGGAAGGAAGGAAGGAAGGAAGGAAGGAAGGAAGGAAGGAAGGAAGGAAGGAAGGGAAAGGAAAGAAGGAGGGAAGGGAGATTGGAGGAAGGGAGGGAAGAAGGAAGGAGGGAAGAAAGAAGGAGGGAGGGAGGAAGGGAGGAAGGAAGCAAGGAAGGGAGGGAGGGAGGAAGGAAGGAAAAAGAAGGAAGGAGGGAAGGTAGGTAGGAGGGAGGGAAGAAGGAGGGAGGGAGGGAAGGAAGGAAGAAAAGAAGGGACGGAGGGAGGAAAGGAAAGGAAAGGGAGGAAACAAAAAGAAGGAAGGGAGGAAGGAAGGAGGGAGGGAGGAAGGGAAGGAGGAAGGAGGGAAGGAAGGAAGGAAGGAAAAAGAAGGAAGGAGGGAGGGAGGAAGGGAAGGAAGGAAGGAAAAGGAGGGAGGGAGGAAAGGGAAGGAAGGAAGGAAGATGGAAGGAAAGCTTCATCCATTGACTGTTGCCTGTTGCCATCAAAAGGAGAAGACAAATTTCCAAAGGCACAAAAAAAAACTCCGTTCCAAAATCACCCGTTCTTTTTAGAGGACCCCATCCCAAAGCTGAAACGCCCAAACATCTTCTGAGTGACCTGAGGATTTATAACCCCCAATTCTAAGGTGGTAGAAAGGGGGGAACTGTGAAATACATGACCAAAGCATAATCATTGTTAGTCATGAAACTGAAGTGTGTGTACGTGTATATAATTTTTAAAAAAATCAACCCTGGCCTTGGGAAAAATAGCACGCCTGGATCCTTGGGATTAAAAATGCATTTCAGGAAATGGTCACTGCAAGGATTAGCACGTTTATCTCCAAGCTTCTCTAGGCCCCCAGACAGACTGTGGCTGTTTCATTACAGGGACAAAATCAATCCCGTTTCATGTAAATAAAGATAAGGGTTGTTTTCTTAAATAAGGCTAGTTAGCTGGAACCCATGGAGAGTCAATTCCGGTTGAGATAGCAGAAGTCTCCCATCAATTGTTTCCATGGACACAGCAAGCAGAATACCTCAGAATCCCGGGCCTTTTGGCAAATGTCAGATCCGTGGCAGGGTGGGCTTTGGAGTCTATTGTGGGCAGTAGAATAAGGTGACCTGGGATGGTTTAGGACAGGTGTTTTTCAGCTGATGGAAAGGAGTGCTGGCTAGGCGAGAGTTGCTTTTGGTGGGGTTAGCTGAGTGATGGTAGGTCTAGAAGTCTCTCTTGATAGATGCAGCCCATTTTTTTTTCAGTAAAATCTGGGTGAAACAAAAAGGACCAAGGGCAATATGACAGCAGTGTTGTAATATGTGAGGGTCTGCCCCAAAGGAGAGGGGAGGGGTCAACCTATTTTTACAAAGCACCTGAAGGCAGGACAAGAAACAACAGATGGAAATTAAACAAGGAGAGAAGCAACCTGGAATTAAGGAGAAATTTCCTGACAGCTAGAACAATTAATCAGCAGAACAACTTGTCTCCAGAAGTTGTGGTGCTCCATCATTTTTAAGCAGGGGTGGGATTCAAATTTTTTAACAACTGGCTCTGTGGGTGTGGCTTAGTTGGTGGGCATGGCTTGGTGGTCATATGACTGGCTGGGCGTGGCCAACTCAACATCACTCACATCGAG
>BHFT01015567.1:0-17613 GCA_004320025.1 Laticauda laticaudata
CAGCGCCCATGTCATGGCAGGAAAGGGGCTGCCACATCACGGGACTGAGGCGCTAGCTTTCTGAGAGCTTGCGTCCACAGCATCAATGCCCTGTTGTCCATTGGGCCAGGCATCTCCAGATGGCGGGCCTCAAGACGCAGCACGTCTCAGGAGCAGCCACTCTCGCAAGCACCTATGACGCCTTACACCAAATGAGACGATGGGCATGGCCTGAGAGCTGACGTGAGAATAACGAGTGCCAGAGACTGGCTTGCTAACGCTGTCTGAACTTTATCTTTGCTTGGGACTATCTTTACTTGGGTCATTGTGATTTACAGTTTGTTACTGGATCCAAAGTTTATCTTGCTGCACACAACTTTGTTCATGATGTTTGATCTAATAAGTCTTTGGTGAAACTGTTTTGTAGAAAATAGGAGTTTAAGGCGCTTCTGCAGGGCACTTGTGGGGAGGGGAGAGGGATAACAGTGGGGATGGGCAGGGATATCTCGGGGATGGTGTAGCATGTGGGGATGGGTTGAAGAAGGATAAGGCAGTGGAGCTAAGAATAAACCTCAGTGCTAAGCAGTGGGCAGTGTTATGGTCGCACGCTTCCCAGGTGCCACACCTATGGCCGCTTGTAGTTATCAATAAACAAATTTAATGCATTCATCCAACGGTCCAGTTTTAAACATAATAACACAAGTCTTATATTAAAATGCCTGTTCATAATGTTGGGGCACGCTCACGAGTAGCATCGGCACGCTAATCTCATGGGCAAGTGTGATGCAGAACAGGCTGAAGTGAAGCATCCCATTAAAGCATCAGATACGCATCCTGGTCCTTGGGGTCCACTGGCACCATGGCTCCAGCCGCTTGGGGAGTTGCACACAGTATTTCAGGATGGGGTTGCTGGGCTGGCTTCTTCCGCTTTTCATGTGAAGCTCTGTTGGGGCCTTGAACATTCACAGTATGCTATCAGGGGATTTCTCCATTACCGTCATTCGACGCAGGGTCTGGCTCCATGTCCGCCATTGCCTGTTGAGGGCAGTACTCTATGAGGGGCGCTGTTCTGCAAACACTGGTAGCGGGGTGGCACATTGAGATTGTCCCAGGATGGCAGCATAGCTTCCAAACGATCTCTCCTCACGGTCTCTGGGCGATGCTGAGGGTGGTTGAGGCGAAGTAGCCTGGAAAACCTGTTGGGCCTAGGATGCCTAAAGGTGTTCATGCCACCATCCGCCTTGGCCCTGGAATCCTTAGTTGAAGTATCCATCTGCTTGCACGGGTGAGGCATCTGGAAAGATGTATGGGCATTCATGAGGTAGGTTTCTGAGGGAGAAGGCGTCATCACGCCTGCACGATGAAGTAGGGCAGCATCTGCGTGTCGTTGGGCAGGGGTTCTGGATCTGGGTAAGCGGCTATGAAATGAGGTTGTGTTCGGCAAGACCTCCTTCGAGGTGCACTGTGTTGTAGTAACCTGGGCATCTGAACATGAGCCGCGTGTAGCCGATGAGCATCGATGTATGCAATGAGACTTGGAGTCAGCATCGACCCATGATGGCGAGAGATGTGCTGAAGAATGCGCGTTGTACTTGTGATTAATAAGGATCGGTACTAGAGTTGGCTGAGGGCTTTGCGAGCGATGTACGTGTTTGCCGGCATTACTATGGCCACACTCGTTTGGGGGAAGTTCCAACTGTCTGATACGACTGCTCTTGCAACTTTCTTCGCAGCCTTCTTCAGTGGAGGGGACAGCTGGAGGAGCTCACTACCCAGTGTATGTCTTCGTGATGGCCTGACACCCGACTTCTCTGTGTGACGCAACAATACTGCTGATGGGCTGTTGTAGTGCACGACTGTCCACGAGGGACGTAACTGCATGCTCACATGTAGGTGGTCCGCTGAGTGCCAGGTGGCGCAGGGTCATGCGCCACCACGTTCAGGTGGCCCAGGTGTCGCCAGGCTGGAGTCGGAAGTTGGTGTTTGCCTTGGTCAAGCTGGGTCTGCAGGCCGCTCCAGACAACATTCCATCAAAACATGTGCTGGTGGCATGCACTCATGAAGTTTGAATGGCACAAGTGTCTTCGTTTCCTCCAGCTCTGCGATCAGCTTGTTATTCAGTCCGTAACTCCGCACAGGTAGGGCTCTTCTCGGGCGATCCATATCTTATGCGGAGCCCGAACACAATGTGCAAAGCTTTTGAACGCCGCTACGTTTTCTTGACGTGTAGGAACAGGTGGAAAGATGTCCTGTAGTATGGCTTCGCAGGCTGTTGCACTGAATGGATGGCGCCTCAAAAGGAGTGTAGTGATGATGCGCATGGTGGAATGACTGATGTTGTGGAAAGAGCAAGAGGGCTAAGATGAAGGCTGAAGAGGTTGCACCCAGGCAGGGACTGCTTATGGACTGACAAGTGAGATCCTCTAGGTGAATTTCTCCACCCTTATTTATAGGAAAATATAGGTTTTCCCGCTGGTGTCCTTTGTATCCTCCTGCAGAGTCGACATGCAGGCTGTGCAGACTAATCCTACATAGCATCAAAGATAACATCGCCCCTTAATAGTCATCTCTCGAAGCTTGATTTTTACATGTTTTATATATGCTCTTTGTATGTGAAACATGCATCCACTTTTCATGCCTTTCATAACAATCAGCAACAGCTATACTACGGCTGGCGTGTCTGTCGCCGGCATCCAGTTTTCACTCTCCCTATGTCTATTTTCGCAATTGATGAGTTGGAAATCTCGTTTTCTGAGTTGGCTGGATGATGCAGTGGATGCTCTTAGTGAGAGAGGCGGGACGCATAGCGTTAGATGACGACGGATGTATAACCGATGTTTTCGCGTGTATGCATAGTGAGAATGCGTATACAGAACAGCGTTGGATAACTATTATCTGCATCAATAAAGTTTTGTGCAAGGCTCAAACTTTTTGAGAGGATGAAATGTCTAGTAGATACGGATTGCTGGACGATAGAGAGTATGGAAAAACGAGATGGCAATGAGTCAGAATAGGATACATCACGCTTAACGACAATGGTATGGGCTAAAGTGTTTCTCTCCATTTACATCCTCGTATCAATGCCGTTGGTGGGCTAATGTGCATGGGCTTTCGCTCGTGGTACATGGCTATTAGGCAAACAGTCTTTTTCTAATCTTAAATGTGCATTGTGATGCTGCCAGCTATGCACGACCGAAGCACAAATATGGTTTACCAAATTGTAATTGCTGGACATGGCTAAACTAACGTTCTACTGGCCTTCTGGTGTTTTACTAGTAATTCTGTTGTGTTTTTCTTAGCTAGCACGAATTTAACCATGATGTCGCTAGTAGCTCCTTAGAAGAAAAACATTGTGCGGCTGCAGCTAGTACTAACAGGTGGCAGTTGTAAAAAATTAAATCCTCTTGCTTGTGGTTATGTTCCTTGGGCTCAGCTTGGTTCCTATGCCAGGCTGTCTTCTTGCTTCTCTTTCTATAAGCAATCTCCGGCTATGTGTCAGTCAATGTCCGTTTATCTCTGGGCAGGACTTCCAGTGAAGTTTACATATCATCATAAACATTTTCATCAAATGAGGGAAAGAATGATGTAAACTTAATGGCAAGCTCTGAAAATATTAGTTCTTTCATGTTGGCTTGCTTGAAGAGTTCTTTCAGGTAAGTTTAAAATGAGTTACATATGCCTCCATTTTCAAGAGTTCTAATAAGCTAGGTTTACGTGTAAGATGGATATGTGTGCAACCACACCATTTTGTGCAGAACATATAATCCGTCTTGCAACATTCTGCCGCAACGACTATAGCAGGGCAGCAGAGCTCTGTCTCCTTGAATATGGAGCCAGTTGCTGGTCACTCAGTGTTAGTCCTAGTTTATACAAGAAGCTGGCATTACGTTGTTCTGTTTTAAGTCAAGTCAACGCCTTCTTGGCGTCAATCCTCATTTTGTCTGGAATCCAAGCATTTACCTATTTGTAGATTTTTGAAGGTTACATATCCATAACAACCTTTCTCTATGCAGATAGTAGAACTGGCAATTCATAGTACCAGGAATTATATAAGTTTGTTCCATCAACTGGGTTATCAGTGATAAGACATGTTGAAAGTAAACTTGTGGATCTTTATCAGGATAGTAACGCACAAATGGGAAGCAGTAATGCTGTCTGTTATAGCGCAGTATCTGTGGTGGCATTCACACTAACTTCTACAAAGTTTATCTGAGCCTGGTAGCGCCTGGCTCCATAACAGCTGTTGAGGCTAATTCCGCCGTTAAGAGAATGAGACGGCAATACAGGGAGATGCGTATATTGAGAGTATAGTGTTTGAAATAATACACTACACTAGTAAGGCAATACATTGTAGCGAGTAATGTAGGTTTTACTTCCAGACAAGGTTAGATGCATAATCCAAAATAGGCAGTACCAAAAGTCATATCACGAGGTAAAATTAGTCAGTTTTTAATCCAGGCAGATAATCCAAATATGAAAATTCGGCATTGTGTCAAAAAACAGTTCAGTATCAGACTTACATTAAAGTGCCTAGTGAATATCAGTTCAATTAAGGTAAAAATGGAGGCAACGGCAAATTACTTTCCCAACAGAAGGAAACAAAGATTTACACTCACACTCTCTTCTGAGACGCAGATCTTAAAAACAAATCCAGGTTTATGGCCTGGGCCATCTATGGCCATTTGAAAAACCACACTCAATTGCAGTTTTTGCAATCTCTTAAAGACATAGTACTAAAATGTTTATCCTGGTTTATATATTTCTAACCTGTTAGGTAAATACCTGTTAGGTGACTTATATTCCTAACAGAGATGTTCCAGACTTAGACAGCAGGCAAGATAATTCATAAGTTCAGGATTCTCCTCTTTGCCTTCTCTCCAGGTGTTAAGTACAAAAAATTCAAAAAATATATACTTTCATTTTAGCATTCAGTGCTACATCAAATCCAATATTCTAAGTTAGCTAGAGTAGAGGATTTTTTTCTTCTTTTGTTAATAACTCTTTGGTGGGTGAGAGGCTGACAAACCATTTTCTGATTATAAAAGAATATGTAGCTCCTTTCTACTCCAAGTTTGAGAATACCAATTTGTCATCTCCTTGCATTCTAAATATCTTGAGAATATATGTTCACCCAATGTACAGTGTTTCTTTCATAAACTAATAACTCATCTTTCAGCCAACTCTGGGTGGCTCCCAATGAAGAGAGTTAGAATATGTGGACATTATAACCACCTTTGTTGAACTATCACTGTCAGAATAGCATTTCCAATGAAAATCAAATATGAAAATCTGATTAATTTGCATGTGGAATTCAAAATTGACATTTGTTTTTTAAAATAAGCAGTTCCATTTTCATACAACAGGGAAAAAGGAATGAATCACTACATCAATAAATAACCCATACAAGCTTTCAAGAAATTATTGGGTCAGCCAATCACCACTTCTGTCTACATCGAAAGTTGCATGAGGCTGCCATTAGTTAATACTTACTTAGATACTCATGTTTAACCATCCTTTGCTGACAGGTAGTTCTTTCCATGACTAATAAGCAGAACAAACACAAAAGAGATCTCTATGGAGCTCAAGTAGCCAAAATTGTGAATTTATGTTGATGATGATCAACTAACTTTCATGGGATGAGCTTTCTTTCTAAAGCTGGTAATACTTTTAAATCTTTTTTTTTTTTTGAAAATTTTATTTGGGTTTTCACAAAAAACAAAATACAAATAAAACATCTTTTTTGAAAATAGGCTGGTCCTGAGGTTTATCGACTATTTCATACGCAGAACACAAAACTCGCAATTCATGCTCTCATTGTTTTATGTATTCTAGTTGTCGCATGAGTCTTATGTTTACGGCGATTTTTGTTAGATTTTCTTGACATGAGGTATATTATTGTTGTTGTCCCGTCTTTTAATTTTCTCAATTTTGTTTGATCATCTCATCTCAATTCAAATCAATTATATTTTACTTGTTCTGTCCTGTTTCAATTTCATTATTATCTTATCTCCATTAATCAAATTTTCCCCTGTAGTTACTATAATTGGAACATGACACCTTGATATCTCTTAATTTTATTCATTCAACTCTTATTTTAAAATTTCGATATATACCTTAAGGTTATGACATTCAAGTATAATACATAATTATCCATAAATTCCAATGAATTTTGCTTGGTACATCTTTATAATACACACTTTTGGTCCTGTCCTGTACCAAATTTTAATTATCTTTTCTATTCAACAAATTATTTCCATGTAATTTAGAGTATGACACCTTTTACTCCTTTAATTTCAATCCATTCAAAATCTTATTTAAACTTTAATGTGTGAGCTTTGAGATTACTGCAATTCAATATAACACATTAACTTCCAAGATCGGTTCTGCTTGTGTTGTAGTATAACTTAAATAACACTATATATTCTTTAAAAAGAAGAAAATTATATAACATATGTAAATTAAAACAACATTCCATTCCAATTCAATTCTATCATATTAATATGCATAAAATCTTAACATCTTTAACATATTTTTTCAAAACTGACATTATCATACTTTCTTTGGGAACACTTTGTAAACTTTTCCATTGATGTAAGCTCTTTTGTTCCATATATTTCTTACTGTTACTTATGATTTTTATAAATCATCACTGAATATAAAAAAATGGTCCCTTTTAATTCTCTCAATTATATTTAAGTTCATTATATATTAACAAACATCCCACTTACATTAAAAGAATATTATCATCATCATATAGTCTAAAATATTTCTAATTGTAATATAACAATGCTATCTTATAGTTACAATCCTTATATCTTTTCCCTATACTTCCATTTTCTTGTTTTCTGTCTTTTATACAACTTCTTTTCCTTGGTTTCTTCCCCCTCTTTCTTCTCCTCCCGCTTTTTTACCGCCTCTCATCTCTCTACTCTAAACTCTCTCGCTCTGTATCCCCCTCTTCGTTGCTTTTCTAATATTATACTTATCTTTCCAAATTGTCTTCTTCTTTTGGTTGTTTTTTTCTAGTCTTAAACCTTTCCTCTTCTTTCCTCTTTTTCTTTTTCGCCCCACTTAAAATTATATTGGTCATTAAAATGGCTTCTTTCTTTGTCCCAATCTTCTTGTTCTGCAAGCGTTTCTTGTTGACTTCTCATTAGTTCAGATCTCCATTTCTAAGAATTGAAACAAGAAGCCAACAAGACTTCTCCCTTCTTATCGGCATCTTCTTTCCATTTTTTAGAGTTCATTTCAGTTCTTCAAAAGAGTGATACCATTTTAAAAACTTTTAAACAACCACCTAGTTAATTTTTAGTCATTCTAGTTACAAAAATCCAAAAATCACCAAATAATGCCCCATTAAGTCAGGCCTGTCACTACTTACTATCTTTTTTCCCTTTTCTTCCTGGATTCTTATTATTTTGTATTCAAGTTTCATTAAAATGTTATCTTTGAAGAATTTATTCAAAAGTTCATTTTAGATTACAGTTCCATCTCCTTTAATTCCAGGTAGTCTCTCCATTTTTTCCAAATCCTGCCCTTGTATTTTTTTCTCCTTTCCAGCTTTTAAAACTTTTTAAAGTCATAAATTCGTTTATTACCCCTTTGAACTTTTATTTCCAGCTTAATGCCTATTAATGTCAAAGTAGATTTTTTTTTTCAGTATTTCTGCTAAGTCTCTTCGTTGCTTGTTAATATAGGAGAAGGAAGAAAAAACCTAATCCTTTTTCCTTCTCTCTCCTTCTTTCGCAGGTTTCAAAATCTTCTTTGGAAAACAATGTTGTTAAGTTTAAATTCCAGGATACCTTAATTTGTTGCTTTTGCTGTTTGACCCGGTCAACCAAAGCTTTCTCTTCTTATCTTCCTCCTGCACATTCTTTTCCAGTCGAGTTCTTTGTGGTGGCCATTTCTGACTGCTGTTTCAATCACCTTCAGGAAAGGGAGCAATGGCCAGCTGGGGAGGAGAATGCAGCTCTCCTCAACCCTGTAGGCAGTATCCCCCCTCTTCACCACCTCTACGGGGTGGCTTAGCCCTGATACCAGCTGGCTTGGGACGCTCCAGTGGCGAGCACTGATCAAAGCCTCGGAGGGACGAGGTCTGTTGCTGAAGAAGCTCAAAACTGGAAGTCCTCCTTTAAATCTTTTCTGATAGCTTATGCTGATAAAGAAATCACTACAGACCAATTGCTCAATGAAATGTTCAGTGGGATTATTCCTAAGCAAAACTAAATTCAACAAAGCAACCAATTTAGGAATAAAACACAGACCAATTAAAATGTTGAGCAATACTTGAATACTGTACCATAGATTCATTTTTCTCCTCTAAGTCATTTTAAGAAATTTGGATTAAAGTATAAGTTTAATTATTGTTATATTTCACAAAATTGAAAAATTCAGCTTGTAAATTCTCTTATAATATCAGAGGAAATCTCCTTGTTTTTCATCTGCAGGAATATGTGACTAAGGTTAGGAGATTCACTATAAAATTAGTACCACAATTAAGTATAAAATTCACCAAAAAAACCTGTAGACAATGCAATTAAATTTTAAGTTTTTTATGTGGGCAATGAGCATTTAATAAATGCTTCATAATAACAGTATACAAATGTAAAATGGAGAACTCCAAGAAGTAACATTATATAACGTAAGTGAATTCTTAAAGAAAATACTATGTATATATAGGTACTGTATATACACAAGTTCCTACAGTTTTCTTGGCAACATTTTCAGGAGTGATTTGTCATTGTCTTCTCTCAAGTCTTGAAAAAGAATAACAGACTCAAGATCATCTAGTAACTTTAAATTAGTTGTTAAAATAGTCATCAAAATTTGTTAAACAGTGTACAGTATCACGAAAGACATTTCCTCAACTTAAAAGGAGATCCCTCAGTGGAAAATTCCCTTTAGCATCAGTAGTAATCCCCCATAAGAATAAAAGAAAACCACTTATTGCCAACTGCCTGCATTGCTCATTGCTGGTTTTAGCCCAAGAAACCTTGTCTCCATTCATAAGATATAGTGTTTTATTCATAAATTAGTGGAGATACAATGTAGCAGGCAATCTTCGAAACCAGAGACAGCAATAACTCAAAGCGGCAATACAAAGAACGAAAGGTAGACAGGAATTGATTGCCAGAACCAAACCAAATCAAAGGGCATGAAAGGGCATGAGATTTAACACCTATACCCATACTTCCTATGTCCATGGAGAACAACTGCAAAAGCTATATGCCCAAATAAAGAAAAAAATATCCGATTGATAAAGGAGATAACAAACAAGATATTTCTTCTGGTCATAAAGACATACATCTTACTCTGCATTTGTGTCACAAACACAGCACAAAGGGCTCAAATTCTGTAAAAAAAAATCTCATTGATGCATCAGCAAGTTGCTCGCTGGCCCCAATAACAAACTCTGTTATTGTTTTTGGGAAATAAGCAGCTCACCTTGTGACTTGATTGCCTGCACTCTTTTTCCCAGCTCAGAAGAAAAAGCATCCAGATAAACTCTTTCATCAACAAATTTCAAGATACATTATTCCATATCATGTGAATCATCATAGAGAAACTCTCTGAGAGCTTATTTGCTGCATTCTTCTGTATGCCACTCAAAGAACCTGGGTAGCTGTGTTGGAATATAATAGTTTGGTTTCCCAGCAATGGGATGAATTCCAGAGGAATAAGGGAAACCTCAGCCCAGGTATTTCATGTGAGAGAAAGAGGGTGAAGCCAGGCCCTCTATAAAAGTTATAAGAATATATGTTAAATGCAGGTAGTAGAGTGCTTCGGTTTGGCAAGATTTTTTTTATACTTTCAACAACAAAGAATTCTGTTTGGAAGAATCACCACATATCATTCTTGGTTTTAAGCATCAGAAAGGAACACAAATGAAAGCATTTCTTTCAAATATATTTTTCTTAGGTCACATAGTAGTTGAAAATCAATAATAAAACCTGAGACTGGATTCATAATTTGTGTGGCTGTGTGTGAATTTGAAGCTGGATCTATACAATGTCACCCTAATACACATATTGTTATATCACATAGGCCATATGGGACATAGATATACCATATATTAATCATGTTTGACTTAATATTAATAGGTTACTTGATATTGTTTTAGTGAATTAGCTATAAAGATGTCAGTGTGAACTTCAGTTGTATGCTTTCAAATTTAAATATATCAAATATGAAGAACTATATGTATATTGCTTTATAGCAATATACACATACATATGCATGTATGTGTGTATACATATATGTGTGTGTCTGTGTCTGTGTATATGTATAAAAGATTGTGGCATCTCAGATCTACTATCTTACATTGTTGATATATGATTGCTCCATAATGGAAAGACAAGGCATTTGCTTTTGTTCTTCCTTTTTCATTCCTTTGTGACAAATTAAATTAAATGTTTTACAGGTGGCATCTTCCTCCTGCTAGACGAACAAAAATATTCATCCTAAACCCAAGCTGTTGGAAAGATGGAAAAGGTACTGATTTTCATATGTGGTTCACCTGTTCAGAGGTTAAGAAATATTGGAATATAATTCAATTGTGGTTAGAAGAAATAATAAAACAGAAAATTGGATCCAAGCCAGAACTATTCCTATTATGCATAATAATGGAAAAATATAATACAAAAGATAAATACATTATGCTACATATTTTAACAGCTGCTAGGATTTCCTATGCACAATTCTGGAAGGAAGAAATTGTACCACCAGAGGATGTTGTTATAAAAAAAAATTAGACTTTGCAGAGATGGACAGACTAACAATGAAATTAAGAGATAAAGAAGAGTTGATATATTATAATATCTAGTATGCCTAGTATGAATGGTTTAAGAATAAAAAGAAATCAAAATGGCAATTAGGTAAAGAATAAAAAACTATGTAAATACTTATATTTATATTCATATCTATCTATATTTATTTATATATTAAGCTGAGATTGTATAATGAAAGAAATGTGTATATAGAAAGATGATAAGGAAATGTAAAAGATGTCTTGACATTAATATAATGATGTAATAAAGTTTTATTTTATGTTTTTAAATTTTGAAAACTAAATAAAATTTACTAAAACTTTTTCAAAATTCTCTATCTACAAAGTTTGTAATAGGTACCCTATTGTTGTTCATTCAACTTTAATTTAGCTAAAAAGCAACAAAATACAAAACCATGAATGACAAGGTCTTGGGGGAAGGATGCACTTTAGCAATGTTGAAAAATATATCCCCTAAAATCATTCTGAAAATCTTCCAAACAGAAGCGTGTGCCAAAATAAAAGCTACTGTTTGTGAAACTATTTATTGTACGATGTCAAGATCAGTTCTTTCAGTTACTAATTCCAGGCATATAAAACTACTGGACAGTGGAAATGGTTAATGATAATATGCCTTTTACATTTTCCCTTTCTTTTTGGGGGGGGAATATTGTTTTTTGTTGTGTATTTTTCTTTTCTAGACACTGGAGTGATATGAATTTTTATTTTTTTGAGAAAAAAAGAGAATAAATCAAAGTGGTCTTCAGTGGACTGTAATATTAAAGTTGTCCAGAGCAAGAATGGTAATATCTTATCTTGTTTACTGAACATAATACTTTTATACATTCTCATTGATGCTGATGATATAATATGCTAGCTCTCTGGAGATTACATTTGCATTCTTTACCAAATATGAAATCATGATGATTCAAACTCTTTCTGCTGTGTTCCTGCCCCTTTAATTATAAGCATAATTGTTACAACCTTGCTGAATAAAGAAATTCTTGAGATTTGAGTCCTACACACCCCACAGACCCTCCCTCCATACAGTCACTCAGATACATTTCATTTTCCTTTGTAATTTTTTTAATAAAACAAAACAAATGCATAATAATGTGTCATCAGTAAGAAATAAATAAATGGTAGTAACACAAGGTACAGACTGACAACCCAACCAAATCTAAAAGAAAATGATTCCATATCACCCTAATATTTATCTCTAAACCTATCTAACTTATGTTCCATACTTCTTTGCAGGAAAAATTATGGAAAAGCAATTAAAGATTAATTGTATACATATTATTTTTTCATTATATTAGTGTAGAACTAGTAGGATGCATTTTTTAGTTGCTCAACCAGCATAAGTGTTTAATATTGTATACCAAGATTTCTGAAAAGCACCTAGTTCACCAAGGTTACTCTCTATGTATTAGAAGCTGTGTATCAATGCATGCCCCAAAATAATTCTACTTAAAAGTCTGATTGTTGCACAGCAGTACAATTTTCATGATTTTAAGATAGAGATTGGGCTTAACAAGAACTGACACAATCATGTTTGGATACACTGTCATAGATAACAATTTAAAAATTCATGTTGTATTTCTAAAGTTAATTCTAGAATACATTAATTATTCAGCATTATTTAAAATTTTGGTTACCTTTCAATATATTCCGGAACATAATATTAACAAAAATATCATTTAATCTCTAAGGTGTAAGGAGAAAGGGGAAAGGCAGAAGGAAGAAAAAGAGTTTGATAAATAATGGATTGACCCTCTGCATGAAACCATAAAGCAGAAATCTAGGTTGCTGCCATTCAAATGAATAGAAACCGGCAGCAATTCTAACACCTTTCCAGTTTCAGTTTTGTAGTATTTGCAGGCACCATTCTGGAATGGTAAACATTTTAATGGTCAGATTTTGTCCATTTCACCACTACTATTTTCTATTTTATCCTCAGGTTTTTGTGTGAGACTGAAATGAAAAGGTGACAGATTGCTGCAAATCAAATGAATGGGAGATTTCATTTGCATTCATTTCAGTTGCAGCAGAACACTCTTTTTCATTCCTTCATTGTCCTTCTGAGACACCTTTTTATGGCTCCTAAAAATTCAAGTGCCAAGTGGTTCACTTTGATAATGTGACAAGAATCTTTGGCATTAGCTTGTGTATTGATTAAATAACAGTAACTTATTTTGTAAGCATAGTTCATATATTTGGTATAAATCTACATTGGTTGAGATTAATAGATGTTTAAAAAAACATGCTGTGATATGAAACTTCAATTTTACCCATACATAGAAAAGGGTATTCTCAAAGGTAAATTCTTTATTTATTCAAAATTATTTAGCAGTAACTATCACCAAGACTTCCTATAAATAGAGAGAAGTGGAGAGTTTCTGATTGTTTACAAAACAAATTTGCAATGAATGTTCTTTCTTCTTCATTAAGATTATTCTGGGAAGAAAGACGTTTCAGAAATTTCCCTATTTTGGTCTTAAACTCTCTTTTGTTTTGGAACATCACTAAAAAGTGGTAAGGAGAAGCATGCAATTTATCAACATGATTTTTAAAAAGTGGAAGATAATGATCAGCTAATAAATATTAAATATAATTTAATATTAGAACAATTAATTTGGTTTATGTCCTTATTAGTAGAAAGAGGATTGTAACCCAACAATTAATGCTTAAACTTCCACTAAATGTACCGTTCCCAAAATAAGGGCAACATCAACACACATGGACTTCAAATAAAGTTCAATTGATAGATTAAAAGCTTGTAGAATCACGAGAGTTCTGGTTTGCAAGGCTTCGGCGGTGGCAGGAATCCGCGATTGTCCGCAGTTTCTGCTGCACTTGCCGCTGGAGTGCCCTCGATCCAGCTGGATTTGGGGGCTATAGTTACCCTGTAGCGGTAACTGAAGATAGGGGAGATCCAGCAGGGATCTGGGGGAATCGCAACCCTCCTCCTCAGCTGACTTAACTCCCTTTTCCAAAAGCGGTGGAGTGGTGGTCAGCAATGGCTGCCACAAAGAAGCTTTCATCTGGATAAGAATGTGCAGTAGGAAGCTGAGAAGGTGAAAGTTTTTGGCTAACCAGGATAATAAGTAACATTTAAGTACCCTGGAATTTAAGCTTCATTAAATATACATCGTTCCCGACGAAGACGGAAAAAGAGGCGAATGAAAGTTAAAAGGGAAAGTTTGTTTTTTCTCACTTTCCTTCCTTACGGTGATAGCAAATGAATGGAGAAAGAAATTGAAAAACTGTTTTTGGCATCAGCAGCCGTAATCTTGGGAAAATTAAAGACCAAGGGACCATAAAGATTTCTGAGCCATCGGGAGGAAAAAAAAACAGAACTCTTTTTTTCTATAAGTGGAAGGGAGAGGAAAAGGAATAAATTATTAAGATTTTATTGGAGGAGGCTGCTTTGGAAATTTATGAAGAAACAGAGCTAAACTGTAACAAGACTTCTAAAAGATATAATTTTTAAATTGTAATTTGAACTTATAAACTCCAGGAAGAGAAAAGTATAAAAAAGAAGAAAAGTGCTAAAATAAAAACAGTCTTGTATATTTGGATTGCTTGGTGACTTTGGGGAACTTTTGGAAATAATTATTGAAAAGACTAAAACATTTTGGGTTGTATTAAAAAAAAAACTTTTTACAAATGGCACTACTTGTTGATGAAACTGAAAATTTGAATTTAAAAAAAGGCTAAAAGAAAAGGAACAATAAGGGAAGGGCTCTTCTGGATCTGTTTTTTCACAATTTTTTTTTAGAAAATGGTGATTTCTACCTACCAGAAACTACAAGAACAAGAAAGACTGAGTATTGGAGAAGAAGCCATCTTTTAATGAACAAAACAACTTTAGCTTCTGAAAGAAAAAAGGAAAAGAGGGGAAAGAGAAATGGAGAATTTAAGGAACGTGTAAAAAAAAACAAACCAAAAAAGGAAAAATAAAGGTGAAAAAAAATCGATTACAATGTCAGAAAGGCAACAGAAAAGAGGGAATACAGAAAGAAGGTGGAGATTAAGAGACAAAGGGGGTAAAAAAGGGCAGGATTGGAGAAGAAAGGAAAGGAAAAAGGAAAAGAGAAATTACAAAGGTTTTAAAACAAGATGTAAAGAACAAGATTTCTTAAGAGATAGTGGCGTAAAAATATTTAATTAAAAAAGAGATTCTGCAAAAGTTACACAAGATTGTATTGTTGTATTTTATATTTAAAATTAATGCTAGGAAAAACTGGTATTTAATAGAGCTAATTTGCTATGGATTATTGTTTTAATTATATATAAACTTATTACTTTTTATTATTATATAGTATGTAGGCTTTATAGAACGTTACTAAGGCAGGAATCAAGAATGGAAAAGTAATATAATCATTTTAAGTGTTTAATTTTAGGGGAAAAGATTTTTAAAGGCGTCATACTTCAATCAGTTGATACAGGAGAAAATTTGTGTTTACTGCAGAAAAATAATAGAAAAATTGAAATAGAACAGGACAAAAGTTAGATGCATAATGATTTAAATTTGTGATGAAATAAATAAAAATAGAATTTAAGAGAGTGAAAAGGGGAGAAAGCTATTATAGAAAAATTAATAAATGGAGAGGAATACAGAGGAAGGTAGGAGATTAAGAGGTGGAGAATTAAGAGACAAGGGGGTAAAGAAAGGATTGGAGAAGAAAGGAAGGGAAAAAGGGGAAAGAAATTATAAAGGTTTAAAAACAAGATGAAAGAAACAAGATTTATTCAGAGATAGTGAGTAAAAATATGATTAAAAAAGAGACTTGCAAAAGTACCTAAGATTGTATGTGTATTTATATTTGAAATAATGTTAGAAAACTTGATTTAATAATAGAGCTTTAATTTGCTATGGATTATTGTTTTAATTATATTATAAACTTATTACTTTTTTATTTTATAAATTATAGTAATGTAGCTTAGAACGCAACTAAACAGAATTCAGAATGAAAAGTGTTTATAATATTTTAAATGTTAATTTTAGGGAAAGATTTAAAGGCGTCATACTTCAATCAGTGATTACAGGAGAAATTTTGTGTTAATGAGAAAAGATAATAGAAAATTGAAATAGAACAGACAAAACATATACGCATAATGATTTAAACTGAGATGAAATAAATAAAATAAAATTAAGAGAGTGAAAAGAGGGGAGAAATATAGAAAATGTTGAATGGTAAATAAGATATAAAATGGGACAAAAAGTGAGCATGAATTTGAATTTATGTCTGTATAAAAAGATGTAACCAAGGAAGCCGCTTTCCAAAAAGAAGTTTTATGTTTTGTGTTTTGTTTGTGTATATTTGTTTATTGAAAATCAATTAAAAAATTTCAAAAAAACAAAAAGCTTGTAGAATCACATTACCATATTATGCTATACTGTATGTGTTATATTGATATTAGTAAGTTCTACTTATTTATGATTAAATCTGCATTGAAATTCATTACTAGAAGAGGTTATCAAGAATAGAAGCAATTCTTCTAAACTTGTAATAATATTTATCAATATTAACCATATTTAAGTAATCACTTTCAATAATTTACACTTGGGGTAAATCTTCCTTTTTTGTGCCCAATAAATGAAAATAAAAAGTATAAAACTAGGTTGTTGTCATTAAAATGAGTAGGAAAAACCATAGTAAAAGACATGTTTTTGTGCATGGCATATTTCTATAGAGTAAGGCAGTCACATTGTCAGCCAATGGGCTGGATGCCACACCCACCTCAGCTCCACAAAGGTAAAAACCGTCACAATACATCGTATGATGGCAGTCTGACACTGCAAGTTTGACAACTGTGCTACAGAGAAATGAATGTTGTCATTCAAATGAATGGCAACATCAACTGAAAATAAAATAAAATGTTGACAAATGTTACAAAGCACCCCTGAATGAATGGCAACATCAACTGAAAATAAAATAAAATGTTGACAAATGTTACATAGCACCCCTGAATGGAAGTTTTTGTTGCTCTCCAAAGTGACTGCAATTTGTTTTGTTTCACAGTCACTCTGTGTACTGGCAATAAAACTAATAGCTGCAAACAAAGAACAAAGGAGGAATGACCAAAAACACTTTAGCACAATAGAAATGGTTTAATAAATTCAAAAGATCAATTCAATCCCAAGGTTCTCTAAGAGAAATCTTGCCTAGAAAGATACAAAATGATGAATGTTGATCTGAAATCACTAAGCTATGAAGCATTACAAAACTTTCCCTCCTCTTTTAAATACAGCTGTGTGATAAAGCAGGCCTGCCTTGATGAATCAAAGGGATGAGGCTGTCCTCAAGCTTATCTTTGGCGTTGAAAAATGAGGTCATTAGTAAAAATAAAATGCAAATATTATCAGATGTCAGGTCATTTTTCTTAAGACATTTGGCTTAGAATTTTATCCTGATAAGAATGTATGTATATACAATAGCAGAAGCCTTATAGCAATTTAAAATCCCCCATAAACCTCAAAATTCACATCGAATTCCTTTAAAAAAAGCCCACCTCACTATTATCTTTTTTTAAAAAAACAAGGGTGTTGCCGCATGATTGCAAGTACAACAAAGGAGATGAATAGTATGCATTAATGTGAAGAATATTTATAGCTGGAATCCAAACATAAAGTTCTATCACAGAGGCAGAAATAATATTTGGAGATTTTGATTCTAATAGAGATAAAACAAATACTGTCCATGCTGAAAGTCCAAAAGTTAAAGGCCCTGTCACATCGGCCGACGGATGCAAAACGTGTGTAAAAAGGACACAGCGGACGAAAAAATGTTCCATCCGTTGTTATCCGCTCTCAAAAGTGCCCAAAATTTGCATAAAGAGAACGGACAACAACGGAAAGGAAC
>BHFT01015569.1:0-40329 GCA_004320025.1 Laticauda laticaudata
CTTCTTTTTTGTTTTCTCTAAAGAAAAAAGCCAGTTCTTTCTCCATCCACTGTGTGAACACTTTTTCCTTTAAAATAGTATTATTTAACGTCCATCTAGATCTTCTTCTTTGTCCTTTCCATTTAATACTACTGTATTCTTGTCAAGCTCCACAGGCAGCATTCCTGCTGTTTGCTGGAATAACCTGAATGATGCAGACTGGAAAAAAAAGTGACTGTTGGATGAGTTAGGTCTAGGGTGAAGAGTGTGTGTGTTACCTGAATCTAGCACATAGAGTTAAGAGTTGATATGCAGCAGAGGTGAGGTCAGGCAAGTGGTTAGGGTAATCCATTTCATGGTCTTAGAGCTGTACACATCAAGGAAATTTCAAGTACAAGAAAACATGGAGCGAAAGAGACAGACAGACAGATAGACATATACATAATATGTATGTGTGGTATATATATGTATGCGCTCACACACATACACATATACATACATACACATGTGTGATTGAGAGAGAGGGAGGGAGAGAGGAGAGGGACAGACGTATATGTAATATATATGTATGGTATATACATATGCACACATACATATACACATACACATATACACACATACATACATANTGTGTGTGTGTGTGTGTGTGTGTGTGTGTGTGTGTGTGTATGTATGTTTGAGAGAGAAAGAGAGAGTGAGAAAGGGGGTGTGTATGGGGGGTGGAGGGAGGAAGAGTGGGTTGGATATATTGTGTGTTTGTGTAATATTTAATGGCTGCAGCTCTCAAGCAACCCACCCCAAAATGTGTTAAAAGCATAGTGCCCCCGTCAACAGAAATCATCTATTCCTTTTGTATTTCCTCTCAATTTTTGCTTCTTATGAAGACATACAATAAATCATTCAGAGTGTTTAGTTAATTGTTGCTCATAATCATACAAATACATTCAAGAAACACATGTGCATTCATAACACATCTGTATTAAAATCCTCTAATGGGCTGAGGCCCATTCCCTCAATAACCCTTCAGGTTGTCCTGCAGAAGCATTGATGGGTTCATTAGCATCTCTTTCACTGTAAAGGAACCGTTCCATCAGAAAATCTTGCTGGTCTCCTGGAAAAATTCTGGCTGGTGCTTGAAACTAAATGACCTCTAATTCCTCAAGGAAAGCAAGGTTTTATATTATCCTTTTCTCAGAGACCTGGGAGTGTATATCCCTATAGTACATAAATCCTTTTCTTTCGAGGGTAACTCCAAACATGAAGGTAGGAGAAGCTGCAACCATCTCAGCAGAATCATTTCAGATAGTACATCAATCCTTAAGTTTTTCAGCATGCAATTATAAATTGTTCTTACTTAACATTTATCTCACTGATGTCTATTATTGTAAACTAATGAAGTGTTTGAGAGAGTATTCCAGCAAACTAATGAAATCTGGAGCAACAGATTTCCAGTTGAGCTATAGCCAAATGCTGCCATCATCAGAGTGGGAAACTTTAGCAGGAGACTTGGAGGAAGGGGTGAAAAGCTACTTATATTGTTATTATTATTATAAGTAATCCTTGGCTTGTGATGACAACTGTGACTGGAATTGGTGTCCTAAAGTGACAGTTGCAAAATATGGCATCACATGACCATGCTGCTTAGTGATCACAGCTCTGGCAGTCCCTGTGGCCATCATTAAGAGAAGTCTCACATGATCACCTTCCTGTTGGCTTCCTCATTGATTTTCCTTGTAGAATGCTAGTAGGGAATGTTGAAAATCTGGATCAAATAATCATGGGGATGCTACAACAGCCAGAACTCCAAGGACCAGTCATAACTTACTACTCATTCAGCACTGTTGTAAGATTAAGTATTTGCTGAACAAGTGGTCATAAACTGAGGACTATTTGTATTGTTATATTTTTATCCCACTTTTTTAAAAAAATTGAAGCACTCAAGGCGGCAAACATACCTCCTTCTTCCTATTTTCCTCACAACAACCTCTCTATGCGGTGGATTGGGCTAAGAGAGAGTGACTGGCTCAAAGTCACCCAGATATTTTTAATTCCTAAGGGAGGCTTAGAATTCACTCTTCCGCTTTCCAGCCAGCACCTTTACTACTACATCTACCAATTGTTATTCCTGCAATTCCAAAAAAAAAAAGCAAAAATTTTAGCTCAGCAGTTGTTTCAAATTACAATATGATGAATGCGTAATGAATATCTAACTTCCAAGAGTGCAGAGGAAGGCTTTCCTTCCTTTATAGTTCAGACCAACCCTCTCAACTCCACTATTACCCATTCAGTGGATACTCATCCATAGTCACTATTAACGTTTGCAAACATAGATATCAAGTATCCAGAATGTCTAGTTTAAAACTGCATCCAAGTACAAACCACACATATGCACACAGAGAGGGAGAGGGAGGGAGAGAAAAACAGAGGAAGGGAGAGGGAGAGGGAGAAGCCTAATTCCAAATTCTAGTTCAACTATGAAAGTGTAAATGCTATGGAGACAAATTAATTTCAGACATACAGAACCAATATTTCGGGTTCCCTCAAACTTACTGTATAGTTGATGGAAAAGTAATCTAAGTTACCTTTAAAGAAAAAAAAATGGTGATGTAGAAAACCAACTGGCAGAAACATGTTCAAATGATTAAAGAAAATAATTCTGCAGATTTGGACATTCTGTTCTGTACTTTTCCAAAACAGGCTTGAACTGATTATTTTAAAACTTAGTTTAGAGAAGATTCCAGCTCTAGCTATATAACAGTCTTTATAGCACTCCAAAGACTTAGCAGGCTGACTTGTGGTGTCTGATTTTGAGATTGCTAAATTTATTACACAGTTAAAACAAGACAAATTTCAGAGACTACCTAATCTCTGCTGAATTATTGAAGGCAAGTATCAATTCATGGTCCCAGTTCTAGCAAATCTGTTTAGGGCAGGCTGTACATTATATATCTCAGAGTCCAAAAACGTATTTCTCACTGTTCCACTATATGAAAAAGAAGACAAAACTACTTCTTCAAATTACCTTCTTATGAGCCTGTCAAAAGGTTAAGCTATATGCCAAAACTGAGTGCCTGGCTGCTGTAAAACAATATTATGATGGAGGAACATGTTGGCTTTAGTGAAGAACATTCAACAATCCTTCAATATTCATCAGAAAAGTACAGCACAAATCTAATCTATAGTATGTGGTAAATATTATGTGGCTTTTAAAGAAACTGATCAATCAAAATGTCTGAAGGTCTAACTCTTCATGTCCAAATGCTTTTTAATGTTTTTGATTTTAACTGAGCTATGCATTAGTTTGTATTGATATTGTTTTAATTGTTGATTGAGAGCCACCTAGACTTCAATATAAGATAAGCAACTATATACATCTTTTAAATAAATGAAATAAATAAAATCTTCACATCTTTATGAAGTGTAGACATAACCTTATCTTTGTTAAAATCCAACACTGACACTCAATTGGCCAATACTAGTTTTCCTTGAAAATCTTCCTACTTCTTTGATTCTACAAGTTAATTTTATTCCTTTGTTAATTGAAATGGAGCTCAGTTTAAGACTCTGTGGGTTTTTCATGCAATATCTGTTTTGACCAATTTTAAAAATTCAGAAGTATCAGAAATAAAGCAGTGGATTCTTGATTTACTCTTATATAAACAATATTCGGAAATGATATAGTTTAACCAGGGTAAACCACATACAACAGCCAGATCTCCTATCAGTATTTTGTATCAAACACAGTGAAGAGCTTTTACTGCAGCCGGACTTCATGTCTTAACTTCAGCTGGCAAATAAAAAACATGCTTCTATCCCATCATTTATAGTTATGTCTTTTAGGAATGAATTGAATCAAAGACATACATTTTTCTTCACTGTTCCTTTTATATAAATTGGCTCAAAGATATAATTACATCCAGGGGTGGGCTTCAAAAATTTTAGCAAAGGGTTCTCTGCCTGGTTGCTAGGTGGGCGTGGCCATGGTGAGTGTGGCCTAGCTGGATTCCTGCACCATAGCGGGAGGGGAGTTTTTGCCTCCCCGGGCTCTGGAGGCTCTCTGGAAGCCAGAAACAGGCCCATTTCCAGCCTTCTCAAACTTCCGGGAGGCCTGTTTTTCACTCTCCCTGAGCCTCTGCGCACACCCTGCACTTACCTGCATCCAAAATGGGCTGCATGGAGACTCCTGGGAGGGGCAGCATGGGAGAGGCAGCCAGGAGTGTGATTTGGGGGTTCTCTAAAGTGTACAGAATCTAAGCTAGGGGGTCTTCCAAACCCCTGCAAACCCCCAGCAGCCCACCCCGGTTACACCTTTTTTAACTATCAGAAATAGCAAAACAGCCAAACTTATTCTTCTCCCAGCAGACACCTCAGAATGATACTATAGCTAAATTCTACTTAAATATCATTTTAGTTCATCATATGATCATGCCCCATTTAGGCTCTCAGTGCACAATTTTAAAACTCTTGTTTTAAAGTTTTCAAAGGTAACTAACAATGAATTTACATTTATTTATTAATGCTTATCTACTTCCTAGAGCTATCACTTAAGCAGCCTAAAACTTTATCCACTACAGAATTAACATTTGAGTATTTTACTACACTTATTTTTAGAAATAAGTAATGTATGTAACTTAATAATTTAGTTTTGTGTCTTTCAGATTTATTTTTATTCTTGTTTCTTGGTCACAAGGGTGGTATAGTGGCTCAACGGTTAAGAGACCTGAGCACCACAAAATGGAGTGAGCTCCTGTCCTTGTCCCTTCATCTTGTCCTAGCTCTTATCAACCCAGCAGTCTGAAAGCACAAAAATGCAAATAGATAAATAGGTACCACTTTGGTGGGGTGGTAGTAGTGCTCTGTGACATATGCTGGCCACATCACCATGGAAACAATGCTGGCTCAAGGGCTTTGAAACATATGAACACTGCCTCCTATAATCTGCAACAACTATCAGAATAAAATCTGTAGAACTCCTTGTGGTTCACAACATTTTTATGTTGTATTTAGTCTTTGAGTCAGTCTCAATTCCTGGTAATTAGCTGGACAGGTCCTTGCAGTTTTCTTTGCAAGTTTTTTGGAACAGATTTGCCATTACCTTCTTCCTAGAGCTGAAAAAAAGTGGCTGGCCCAAGGTCACCCAGCTGGCTTTGTGTCTAAGGCAGGACTAGAAATTATGGTCTCCCAGTTCCTGACCTAGTGCCTTTAACCACTACACAAACTGGTTATCTTCTACTTTATTTTTCCAATAGTCTTAAAACTAAACTCAACTTTAATCACTGACCATAGTAATACACTATATGTTCAAAATGAGAAATTAGCAAGTACAAGACAACATTAGATTCGCTATAATCATGTACATGAAAAATAAATCCATTTAGGCACCCATTCTAATATGCAGATGATGCACTATGCACTACATTCCCTATAAAAATTAAAAGGAAGTATATAGTAAAAACAAAGGAAGTTATTCCTGAAAGAGACATGTTTTCAAAATTCATACAGAACAAATTTATATGATATACTATATTTTAACAATAAAGTATTTCAAGTGAAATCTTCATAGCTGTACTGGAGCCAAGTCCTGCTCTCCATGTATGAATGAATAAACATTTTATTACAATCAAGACCAGATCACAAAAGTTAAAGCAACTAAGTTATCCAGATATAATTATATGACATTTTTAACATTACATTTTTAGAAAGACACATCTATTGGTTAGGAAGAAACATGTAAGAATCAAGCACATCTGTCCAGTGACATGCTTTTACTGTAAAGCTATATAACATATTTTTGCCAAAACACTTATAATCTTCCTATAACTGCTATCCTATTTATTCTATATCATAATTCAAACCAAACTGAAAGTTCAAAGAAAGATGTAACTGCTGACTGATGCCATCCTGTATTTATGTTTATTTATTGGCAGCACTTGGTTACTGCTTTTCGTTAAATAATGATTAAAGCAGTTATTTTGGGGGGCAATTATTCAGAAACCCTGATGTATTTATACTTACAAAAATCAGAAAAATGCAAGCAATGGCATTCCCCGTAAATCTAAATAGAAGTGAAAGTTACTCTTTGAAAAAGAAACAGGCTAAGAAGAATATTGGCATTTTTGAACTTTGGTCCTGTAGAAAACTCCTGGGAATACCATGGGCAGCCAATAAAACAAATGCAAGTCGTCCTTGACTTACAACATTTCATTTATTAAACATTAAATGTTACGATGGTGCTGAAAAAAATGGCATATGACCATTTTTTATACTTACAACAGTTGCAGCATCCCATGGTCATGTGATCAAAATTGACACCTGTCAACTGACTCATATTCATGACAGTTGCAGACTCATAAATAGGGTCATGGCAACACCTTTTGCAACCTTCTGACAAGCAAAGTCAATGAGAAAGCCAGATTCCCTTAACAACCTTGTTACTAACATAACAACTGCAGTTATTCACTTAACAACTATGGCAAGGAAGTCACAAAATGAGACAAAACTGACTTAACAACTTTCCCGCTTGATAACAGACATTTTGGGCTCAATTGTGGTCATAAG
Source organism: Laticauda laticaudata (assembly GCA_004320025.1). NCBI lineage: Eukaryota > Metazoa > Chordata > Lepidosauria > Squamata > Elapidae > Laticauda > Laticauda laticaudata. The sequence goes on from BHFT01015569.1 coordinate 6,538, forward strand.
TTGAGAATTACCTGCAAATGGATCATGAAATAGATCAACACAGAGGCACAAATAACCAGGTTTAAATTATTCTGTTTTGAATATATTTGAAGCCTAGCTCTCTTCTCTGAAAGAGAAGAAGAGGATAAGCAGAAGCAAGGATTCAGTTACAGTGGTGATGGATATACCTTTGGAAAATTGAAGAACCAGGTTTAAGATATAAATTGTCATAGAGAAAATCTATTTACGTGGTTGCGAGCAGACAACACTCACTTGTTGGCACATACATTAAAAGCTCAACCATAATAAATTGATAAGCAAAAGACAAAAAAGACAAAAACAATGAAGCTCCAGTCTTCCTATATGCTCCATTATAAATCAGACAGCAGCAGAGAGACACAGAGCTTTTTAAGACTTTACTACTTTTCAGTCAAATTCAGACAATTTCTTTTTAAAATGTGTATTTATTATTGAGTCTCTCAAGCAAGGTCTCATACAAACAATGTTGCATGCTATCCAAACAAAAGCATTTTCAAAACTAGCCATTTTTACAAAGAAGATCAATATTTTAAACCAGTCATTTCCAAACTTTTTCAGTCCACTGCCCCCTTGGTTCTAGAAACTCATCCTCGATACCCCCCAACCCAGGGGTGGGATTTAAATTTCTATAAGCATGGCCTAATTTGAGGGCATAGCTTGCTGGTCACGTGAGTGGGTGGGCATGGCTTGCTGCCTGGCATGGCTTGCTGGTCATATGACTGGATAGGTGTGGTTTGGTGGTCATGTGACTGGGTGGGCGTGGCCAGGTGATAGACAAACCAAATACAAGTGGTCCTCACTTAATGGCCGGTTGTTTAGCAAGTGTTCTAATTTATGACTGGCCTCCCCAGCCTTCCCCAGAGATACTTGGCCCTGTTTTTGGAGTTTGTGACAGCCATGCATCATACACTCACCCAACACTTCCTTCTGACTCTGTTGGAAGCAGGTCCAATTTGGCAACTAGAATCGGCAAAGCATCTCTGATTAGATTCTAGTAGTGAATAAAATCTCATCCAGATGGTATTCATAGTTCTTGTGATTTGTTTTAGTTTTGTATTTGCTATTATTATGTTGACCTGAATGCATTGAACATGTGTGTCCTTCTTGTGCACACCAGAAGCTTTTTGTGATTCTTTGGCAGCAAAAATTACTGACCTTCTGGCTTTGCTCAACTTCAAACATGGCCATGATTGCTACGTTTCAGTTTGCGGCCCCACAGGCCCATCCCATTCAGGCGCTGCACCGGAGGGACTTGCCCAAGCAAGTTCGAGAGAAGCAGTGCAGCGCAAGTCAATGGGGTGAGCCTGAGAGAGGGAAAGAGAGAGAGAGATAAGAAAGAGAAGAGAGAGAATGAGAGAGAGAGAGAAGGAGAAAAAAATGAGAAAAGGGAAAGAAAGAAAAAAAGGGACAGATGAAGAAAGGGGGGGATGGAAGGAAGGCGACAGAAAGAAAGAATCAAAAGCGAGGGAGGGAGGAGAAAATATTCTAGTCCAATAATCCCGCTAGGCAAAGCAAGGATTAGAAGGGATGTGTGTGTGTCTGTTCTCCTTGTAATTTACAGTACATTTGGTTTTGGCCTTCTCAGAATTGGAACTCTTTAAAACAATTAAGGGAAAAAGTAATTCTTTTAGGGTGGAGATCTGGTCCAATGGATCCGTTTAAAGTCTCAAACAAAATGTGGAGAGCTTCCTGATAGTCTTGACCATGTTTCGTCCACAAACGTTTAATAGAAGCCAAAGATGTTCAGTGTGCTGGCAAAAGATGTTTCAATGTGGAAAAGGGCCTCAGACTAAACTAGGCCTCATTTCTATCTGCATGATCATGGTCTCTCTCCTCTCTTCTCTCTCTCCCCCTCCCTCCCTCCCAGACTGGCTTTGCTCTACTTTCCCAATGTGCCTGCGGGGCCAGTGCTTCGAACATGGATGGATGGATAGACAGAGAGACACAGAGAGAGAGACAGGTAGGGAGATACATTGGTAGATAGGGAGGAAGGAGGGAGGTCGGCAGGCAAGCAAGCAGGCAGGAGACAGACAGACGGACCTGATGATGTATGGATTTGTAGGTAGGTAGGTATATTGGTAGGTTAGGTAGTGGCAGGCAGGCAAGCAGGAAGACAGACAGACCTTTTGGATGGATGGATGGATGGATGGATGGATGGATGGATGTGGATGGATGGATTGATGGATGGATGTGTAGGTAGGTATGTAGGTAGTAACAGCAGGTAGGTAGTTAGATATGGTAGATAGATGGATAGATAGATAGATAGATAGATAGATAGATAGATAGATAGATAGATAGATGATAGATAGAGATAAGTGGGTAGGTAGGTAGGTAGACAGAAAGACAAGCAGGCAGGCAGGAAGGCAGGCAGGCAGACAGACCTTTTGGATGGATTGATGGACGGACAGGACAGACAGACAGAACGTGACAGCAGCGGCACTTTGGGAAAGTAAAGCAAAGCTGCCTGCCCTGGGCTTCCTCAACCCTGCCTGCTCCAGGAGGAAGGAACAGCACTGCCTCTAGTGCCCCAAAAGGGGGGGGCACTTTTGGGAGGCTGATCCCTAGCGGAGGGCACCCTGTGAACTTGCTGTCAGGCACGGCAACTACAAAGAGGGGCAGGCTTGGCTGAGCAGGATCCTGGATATTGGGCATGTGGGATCCTGGATCCTGGATATTGGGAAGCCCCCCTTCCTCTGCCTCCCCCTAGGTCAGGGTTGCAACCTTAAACACTCAAGAAGCCATTTGGCCTGTTTCCACAGAAAACAAATATAGGGGAGCCCCAAGACATGGGTGGGCATTGGCAACTCAATGTCACTCCCACTGAGTCACATGAAAAAAAAAACCAGGTTTTGTGGTTTTCTGTGTTTTTCTATGGGAAACAGGTTGCTCTCTCTCTCCTCCACCCCACTCCCATTCTTTCATTCTCCCTCTATCTCCCTCTCCTCCTTTCCTCCTTCTCATCTCTTTCTTTCTTTCTCTCTCCCTCTCCTTCTCTCTCTCACTCCTCTAACTTTCTCTCTTTCTCTCTCTCCCATGCCTCTTCCTCTTCCTTCTTCCCCACTCCCCACCCCCCTTCCCAACTCCCACAGCCAGGGATAACTGTCAGGAAATTTGGCCACGTTCTTCCTGTCTTTGGAAAGATATAAAAATAAACCTTGCATTCCAAAAGAAGTGACAGTCAGGCTGTTACCTCACACTACTACGAGGTTGCTTGCCTTAAGCCATGTCAAACTGCACCAACGGATGCAAAGAGGATGTAAAACGGACAAAAAGCTTGCCATCCGTTGGAAAACGCGATGCATCCGTTGTGTACTCACTGCGTACGTCTTTCATAAGCTCTATCCATCAAACATCCGTCTACTGCTATTTCATCCGCCTCAAAAAGTTTTGAGCTGCACAAAACTTTTTGAGGGGATGACTTTCCAGTGCATATGATCTACATCCGTGATACATACGGGGCAACAAACGTCCGCTTTACATCCCTGCTACATCCTCCCCACGTGCGTTCCTTTCGCTGTTGTCCACTCTGTTTATGCAAATTTGGGGCACTTTTGAGAGCGGATAACAACAGGATGGAAAATTTGCTCATCCGCTGTGTCCTTTTTGCATACGTTTTGCATCCGTCGGCCAGTGTGACCTAGCCTTTAGATCGCTGCTGAATCCTTGCAAAACTGGGCAAGACAGAGAGAGGAGAGCTGAATTGAGCCAAATCTCTCTCCCTCTGTTTCTTTCTCTCTCTCTCTCTCTCTCTCTCTCTCTCTCTCTCTCTCTCTCTTGCTCACTGTCTGTGTCTCTTCTCAGACTCTTGGAAAGCCTTGCATGCTGTCCTTGGGGCTCTTCGCTGTCCCCTTTTCTTTCTTCCTTTTGGAAATCTAGGCTGGCTGAAGAACGAGAGGAGGGGGAGGAGGGAAGCCTCCACCACAGCTTCCGCTCGTTCCTCAGCTAGGCCGGATTTCCAAAAGGAAGGAAGAAAAATGGATAGCGAAGAGTAGAGCATGTAGGGATTTCTGAGAGTGGGAGAATCTTCTTTTCTTTCTTCTTGGTGAGTTTTTGGAAATTCAGGTTGGCTGAGGAATGAGCGCAAGCCGTGGTGGAGGCTTCCTTCCTCCCTCTCTCCTCCTTCTCTTGTGCGCACCCTCCAGGTCCCACCACAGCAGGCTCCATGGCTGTTCGCTGCTCTTGCAGCCCACTCAAATTTACTGCACTTCACTCCATCCCCTCCTCCTCCTCCTGGAGCCCATTACAATGCGGCGCATCGGAGCTGCCGCATTCGTGGCGCCGGCTCCTGAGCGGTGCAACAGTCAATGGGGGTGACTCTGCAGAGCCTTGAATGCCCCCCTGCCAGCCCCCTTGCCTCTTAGCGCCCCCCCAAGGCATCCCACTGCCCCTCAGGGGGTGGTACCACCCATTTTGGGAACCATTGTTTTAAACCCTCATGTAATGACCCAGGGCATGGCACAAAGGCAACAGAGCCAGAATAATAAGTAGGGGTGTCTTTATTAGCTCCAATTTTGCCTCCAATGTCCTTCTTACCTTCCGGTCTGGAGAAAAACTCTCCCACCCACCTGCAACAGCCTTTGACTACAGATATTCCAGTCCAAAACATAAACAGAAAACTTTACACTTTGAATTCAGCAAGCCAAAGTCTTGAATCTAGAAGGGCAAGATAAGGAGTTCCAGAAGTGAAGGAACACAGCAGTAAATCAAACCAGTTGGAGAATACCAGGAACTCACATAATAGCAGCCAACATGAGATAAACTCAACATTTGTTTCTTACAAACGTCCCTCCCAAACTACCTTTTCTTTAAACTCCCTTCTCAGGTGTGCCTTATGAAGGGAATCGGGGCCCTATCCTCCCTCATAAGCCACGCAATCCACATTGCTCTTTACTCCATTCTTCTCTGCATGCCCTAGGATGAAGAGGGGGTGGGCCTTGGTCTTCCTCTGAACCCCCTCTCCCTTGTTCTACTTCTTCCCTGCTCTGCCCAGCCTGACTTTGTCCTTCCCCAGTTTCCACCACAGCCAACAGAACTCCCTCCCGCTCCCTGTCAGCTGTTCATCTTCCTCAGATTTAGACTCCAACAGGGGCATGGCCCTTCAATTTTTTAAAAATGCTAAATGCAAATCTATATTTATGATTCCTTTCTGGTTTTTAGGTGTATTTCTTAATGTGCCCTCATGAATAAGATATTAAGTCTGCTTTTTATTAAATGCAGTACTTGAGGATAATGCTGGTTTAATTGCCTGCCCTTGAAGATAAGAGGATGCTTTTGTATTCTACTAATTTTTATTCATAACTATACAAAAGGAAAAATTAGTTACTCATTTGTTGATATTTCATGGTTTAGAAGATCTGAATGAAAGCCATCTGGTAGAAATCCTTATGTATTTCTATAAATGTGTACAAAAACAGGCACAATGATTTGAAGAAGAAGAATCTTTTAAGTTTTATTAAAACAAAACTGGGTGTATTCAGAGTTAGTAAATTTAATTTGAATTTTTGCATTCCTGGCAGTGTTGAAAATCATTATTTTTCCAGCTGTTGACTCGAAATAGAACTGAGTAAATCACAAATTCTGTTCTGTATATTTGTTATCATGTGCACTCTGCCATTCTGTTACAGTATTGCCAATTATGAAGTTGAAGGTCTTTTTCTTGTAAGGATCTGCATTAAGTTTGTCAAAATTCACAGGATTCTACTTTTTAAAAGTGGATATATAGAGAGACCAAAAATGGAAGAATTAAATATATGGCTTCAATATTGATTCAGAATGCATTTTTAAAGACATTTGTGTAGCTTTTTCTTCCTCAACTTTAGCACGAAGTATAGATGGCAGTGTGGTGTAGCGGTTAGTGTTTGACTGGTACTAGAAAGACACAGGGTCAAATCCAACCTCAGACATGGAAGTAATCTTTGGTCCAATCACTCTTGTTCAGACCATACCTCACAAAGTTGTGGGAAAGAATGGGAGGCGGGTGTGCTAAGAAGAGGTGAGATATAAATCCAAACAATCCAAACATACATTAAAAAATAATTGCAAGTAGTAGTGGTAGAAACAGAGATCTCATATTGTGAACATTTTATAGTACAAGAGCATCCAGAACTCATTTAGGCTTTTCTTTCCATTAGGATCAGGGTCATTGGTAAGTCACCAAGAACAATCCCAGTCTTCCTATAAGCATGCACGAGGTATTTACAAATGAAGAGCATCTTGTAGTTTCTTTTCAGACATTCCTAACATGCAATGCCTTACAGAACATGTGTACACCTAGCTTGAGGTTTCTGTTTTGTAGAAAAGTATCCAAAAATTATCATTACCCTTGTGGTGCTAAGTAAACAGCCTGAAATATTGTTATGTAAACTTGAATTGTTTTTATCTCACAGTTCTTGTCATTTTATTTCTACTGCTTTGGTCTTAGGTCATGATTTTAATTGCATATTTAAAGCTGACCTGAAAACTAAATTACTTTATGGGCAGATATGAAATATAAATAATCTGTAACAATACCCGATTATGTCCAATATTCTATTTTCATTAAATAGGAAAAGGTGAAGGATTCCCCAGGTTAAGCTTAACTCTTGTGGGCAGAAATATGAAGTGTTCTGCCATTTTCATAATTCAGTGATAAATAGATGCTGAACTAGAAACTGGTTGCTATCAAGTCAATGAACATAAAAATGTCAAAAGTACAAAATGTAAGGTTCTCAAGGCAACCGTAATTTTACCATATGGAGTATCATGTTTGACAGAAGCTTCGCTTTGGATTAGCCTGTTGTATTGAGATAATAAATACCTTTATTAGCAGATATAAGAGCTCTTGATGGAAAGCACATAGGAGGATTTGTGTTCAGAAGTGAGGCTTCAGTTGTACCATCCTTGCACTGGGCTTTTGAGAACGAAAGAAAAGAAGCCAGAACATTAGAACATTAAGCATGAGTGAACAACTCATACTGATTCCCTCAGGACAAAGAAAACTAAGGCTAAGGTTTTAACTTGTATTACAGAAGGAATATCAGATTATATAGCTGAAGTATTATCCAAAACAAATTAGGTTCACATTATATACTGGGAAATAAATATGTTATACAATTCTGCTGTTGGCTTCCAGTTTTTCCTTATTTTGGGGTGAAGTGACAAGTGAAAAAAATGCAATTTACAAACACAACCTTCGAAAGGCCCGGTCCCACTGGCTGACGGACGCAAAACATATGCATAAAGGATACAGCGGACGAGCAAAATTTCGACGGTGGCTCCATCTGTTGTCATCCGCTCCGAAAAGTGGCGAAAATTTGCATAAAAAGAATGGAAAACAACGGATGTGGGTAGTACGTAGCGGGGATGTTAAACGGATGTTCATAGGAAGCCGAGCAGATGAAAGCATATGGAAGCGGATGACATCTCCGAAGGGGTTCCGGGGGAGAATTGCGAAGCAGAAAAACGCGATGCATCCGTTGTGTACTCACTGCGTACTGTCTTTCATAAGCTCTATCCATCAAACATCCGTCTAACTGCTATTTCATCCGCTCAAAAAGGTTGAGCTGCACAAAACTTTTTGAGGGGATGACTTTCCAGTGCATATGATTACATCCGTGATACAACGGGCAACAAACGTCCGCTTTACATCCTGCTACATCCTCCCACGTGCGTTCTTTCCGCTGTGGTCCACTCTGTTTATGCAAATTTGGGCACTTTTGAGAGCGGATAACAACGGATGGAAAATTTGCTCATCCGCTGTGTCTTTTTGCATACGTTTTGCATCTCGTCGCAGTGTGACTAGCCTTTAGATCGCTGCTGAATCCTTGCAAAACTGGGCAAAGACAGAGAGAGGAGAGCTGAATTGAGCCAAACTCTCTCCCTCTGTTTCTTTCTCTCTCTTCTCTCTCTCTCTTCTCTCTCTCTCTCTCTTCTCTGCTCTTGCTCCACTGTCTGTGCTCTTCTCAGACTCTTGGAAAGCCTTGCATGCTGTCCTTGGGGCCTTCGCTGTCCCCTTTTCTTTCTTCCTTTTGGAAATCTAGGCTGGCTGAAGAACGAGAGGAGGGGAGAGGGGAAGCCTCACCACAGCTTCCGCTCGTTCCTCAGCTAGGCCGGATTTCCAAAAGGAAGGAAGAAAAAATGGATAGCGAAGAGTAGAGCATGTAGGAATTTGCTGAGAGTGGGAAGAATCTTCTTTTTTCTTTCTTGGTGAGTTTTTTTGGAATTCAGTTGGCTGAGGAATGAGCGCAAGCGTGGTGGAGGCTCCTTCCTCCTCTCTCTCCTCTTCTCTTGTGCGCACCCTCCAGGTCCCACCACAGCAGGCCTCATGGCTGTTCGCTGCTCTTGCAGCCCACTCAAATTTACTGCACTTCACTCCATCCCCCTCCTCTCTCCTGGAGCCCATTACAATGCGGCGCATCGGAGCTGCCGCATTCGTGGCGCCGGCTCCTGAGCGGTGCAACAGTCAATGGGGGTGACTCTGCAGAGCCTTGAATGCCCCCCTGCCAGCCCCTTGCCTCTTAGCGCCCCAAGGCATCCACTGCCCCTCAGGGGGTGGTACCACCCATTTTGGGAACCATTGTTTTAAACCTCATGTAATGACCCAGGGCATGGCACAAAGGCAACAGAGCCAGAATAATAAGTAGGGGTGTCTTTATTAGCTCCAATTTTGCCTCCAATGTCCTTCTTACCTTCGGTCTGGAGATAAAACTCTCCCACCCACCTGCAACAGCCTTTTGACTACAGATATTCCAGTCCAAAACATAAACAGAAAACTTTACACACTTTGAATTCAGCAAGCCAAAGTCTTGAATCTAGAAGGGCAAGATAAGGAGTTCCAGAAGTGAAGGAACACAGCAGTAAATCAAACCAGTTGGAGAATACCAGGAACTCAATAATAGCAAGCCAACCATGAGATAAACTCAACATTTGTTTCTTACAAACGCCCCTCCCAAACTACCTTTTCTTTAAACTCCCTTCTCCAGGTGTGCCTTATGAAAGAATCGGGGCCCTATCCTCCTCATAAGCCACGCAATCCACATGCTCTTACTCCATTCTTCTTCTGCATGCCTAGGATGAAGAGGGGTGGCTTGCGTCCTTCCTCGAAACACGTATGCAATGAGTACACAACGGATGCATAGCGTTTTCCAACGGATGTCAAGCTTTTTTTAACGTTTTATATCTTCTTTGCATCCATAAGTGCAGTGGGACCGGGCCTTAAGGATACCAATATCTCAATAGCAGAGAGATTCTCAACATTTTAATCAAGAAGCATAAGATTTCCCTAGGTCATGAATTTCCTTGAAATGGGTTAGCAACCAAGTTCCATTTAGCCAAGAGGGGTTTTTCTTAATCTCTCTGGTTTTTAAACTGTTTTCACATTCTGTTCATAATCTGCAAGGGATCCATTCTCCCAAATTCGGTTCTATGTTATTACTGCATTGAAAAATACTCTGCAAAAACAAATATTCCCCAAACTTTTATCAATACCAAAAATCAATGTGGCATGGCCTTTCCCAATTGACATTCACTGTTCATGTGTTTTTTTAATGGTTAGTTGTGTAACTTTTAATTCACATACATATGCTATGCAACAATGGTCATGCTTTACTTTCTCCAAAGAATTAGTATTTAAATAATCTGCTTATCTAGTTCTGCCTACTATTTGAATAATTCTAAGGGCTGTTGACAATTTTAATCCATTTGAAGTTGCTCCACTTGAAGTTTCATCTTCTATGAAATCATGCAAAAAACACATTGTTGTCAACTATGTGTGAGTGCTTGATAGGATACCTATCAACGGGTATTCTAATAATGTTAAGTGTTCATAATCCAATTGCTTGTCTATGTTTTTATTCTCAGAGGCATTTAAACTGTCTAAATAGTCCCAAGCTCTAAAGAATAGAGCAATAGTCCCAAGCTCTAAAGAAAAGTATAATTATAAAGTATAAGGAATAGACTTAGACAAAACAAACTTGAAAGTTTTAAAAGCCATTGAAAACTCAAGATGTCATAAACCAAAATACATCTTAACAAGATGGGATTCCTATTGTGTGTTACATTAATTCTGATGAAACAGAGATTGGGAAGGCAGGAAACTGCATATAAACAATTTTTACATTCATTTTGATTTAAATTGTACATGTTCTTATGAACATCAATGCTTTCATTTATACTGCTATAGATGAATGGAAATAGATTGTTTGCAGAAAGCTAGATGCGATATTTAATTAATAATCTCTATCCAAAAGTGTGATACATTTACTTCAAACAATATAACAGCCAATCATCTAAATAAGCAATTTAAATATTCTCATGTGAAAATTATGTATCAGCTTTTTGAAAGCTCAGGATTATACTTTATAACCTAAACTTGACATTTCATGACATTTGAAAATCAATATTTTTTAATTACAGGTTTTTTTATATACATTATTTTGTGATCTTTAAAATCTTCACAGTCCTTCACATTGAAGCACTTGAGCAAAGTATTATCCTGGAAAGAGAATTTGGAAAGGAAATCATATTTAGGATCTGGTTTTTAAGAAACAGACCTGACCCATCCATAATGTTATGCCTGCAGGACTTGAACCTGGAAATCATCAACATGTTTCATACAAACATGTACCTTCATGCATAGATAGGTCCATAACCCACCTGAATTCAAGGATCAGAATGCTCCTCATAAGGCACCAAGACATAACAAAGAATATTTCCCAAGACTAATTTCCTGGAGAGAATTTTCCCAGGTGAATAACTACCTCCATGAATCCAACATTGAGTGTTTCATTACTGGAAGATAATAGATCCAAAGAATCAAGATTCCCAGGTGGTTTTCTATAGACAGGGTTATATTTGGGAGATTTAATCTATTAAATGAGAGACCCTTCAAAATTATTATTTTTTTATACTCCTGAAAGCCCTTTGGGTAGGCATTGGTGGAATTCAAGACAATGTCATCCTCCAATATTAATCACTGTGTGAAATGAATCAAGCTGTGATGTACCAATGATTATAATCATGCTAACCAAGTGTAAATGAACTTTCACATATTTTTATAGATTAATTACATTCTGATGAGTCAAGTGTCATTGGATTACAGTGGAATATAAATGCAACAAAAAACCTTAAATTTAGGATTTCACTCTGCAGACCAACATTAGAAAATGTCGTGTAACTGGGTTTATTTAGTTACAAGTGGCACTATTTCTATTCAGTCTGGAGAATTATTATCCTCACTTACAATATCACTACCACAACTATTCTACCTTCAGAATTATAAACTGAAAAATTCTAATATAGAAGTTTTCTTCTTTCAGATTGCCTAGAAAATCTAGCATCTCAAAATAGGGAACAGGCTGAATTTATTTCACTCTATTTCTCATCTAATATAATGAACAATTTAAGTTGTTTGGTGGTAGTTTTGATTCCTGGTGACTGCCTAAACAAGTCCCACATTTTTTTTTACATCAATTACCTTCTTTCTAGGGTGAGTGAGTGACTAGCCCAAAGTCCCTCAGCTGGTTTTAGGCCTAAAGCAAGATTAGAACTCAATTTTCCCCACCCATAGTCGAATACCTTAAGCCCATGTCCCACTGCACCAACGGATGCAAAGAGAATGTAAAACGGACAAAAAAGCTTGCCATCCGCGTCCATCCATTGTCATCCGCTCCAAAAATTTGGTGAAAATTGTGCATAAAAAGAACGGAAAAACAACGGATGGGTGGGTAGTACGTAGCGGGGAAGTTAAACAAGATGTTCATAGGAAGCCTAGCAGATAAAGCATATGGAAGCGGATGACATCTCCGAAGGGGTTCCGGGGGAGAATTGCGAAGCAGAGGCATAGGTGGGGAAGGGGCGGATGCCATAGCATTGAAGCGGATGCATCACAGCGCCCTTATACGGAAACAAAGGGATGCCGCATGGAATGTATATCGGATGCAAAGCATTCACTGCGCATGCCGGGGGTAGTATAAATTGTGTCAGCTCCGCGGAATATAAAAGGATGCAGCACGCATGCAGTCAGCATACAGGAGGAAAGACATGTCTGCACATATCAGCTAGCAGGAACAACCATCGGGTTCATCAGGTCAGGCAAAGAAGAGACGACGCTGTGCCTGACTTCGTTCCACGCCCTAGAAGAAGACAAGAACCGCATCCGACCCATGTGCACTGCACTCGCACACTTCTCTCTCTCTGCTGACTGCTGATGTGGTTTTCATCTACTGGTGCTGCTTACTCTAGCTGCTGCTGCTCGCTGCTGAGGTTGGTGGTGGTGTGGCAGCCTGGGCTAGATGTGCTGGACGCAGCCCAAGAGCCCTAAGACCATGTACCCTTGCTGAGGCCTGCGAAGGCCCTGCAAGGCTCAACAGCCCTGCCTGAAGGCCCTTGTGCCAGCCTGACAGCGCCCTGACTGCTGAAACGGCCCCTGGCCCTAGCAGCCCAGTAGGTGAGGCGAAAGAGGCAAGGGGAAGGAGAAGGGAGAGAATAGTGAAACAGTTACATATTCACACGCTCATCCGAAAGACCATGGAGGATGAGGCTGCTGGAATGGCTGAGGGAGAATGAGTACCTGTGGAGAAAGGGCCACAGCACTTTATCGCGACACCAAAGAAGAAGCAGGCAGTTTGCGAGAGACAAGGCAGGGAGCCTGGGCTACCACTGCAGATGTCCTCCTGGGATGGTGGAAGCACAATGCACTCCTGGTATGGCAAAGCTACACCTGAAGAAAATCCGGGCACGGCTAGCTGTCAAGGCTCACTGACTGGGAGATGTACATCATGGCCAAAGGGCAGCTTCCTGGAGGGTGAGACCGCCACCGAGGAGCAGCCACCTCTGACACCCTCCCTCCCTCAGACAGCCCACAGACAGCCAGTCCTCTTCCAGCCAGAAGACAGCTGCCCTGTCCAGGCAGGTGTCTTCGGAGGGCCCACAGCAGAGACCCCCCCGACAGCTGCACTCCCCCATGGCGAGGACTTGGAGGATTCCTGTCCCACAAATGGAGCAAGAAGCAGCAGCCACCAGAGACCAACCCCACCCCCACCCCCACCCCCAGCTTCACAGGATGCAGGCAGAGAGGCAAACTGGAGGCCAGAGCCACACTGTCCTGTGGAGATCAGGACAAAATCAAGACCAGCAAGAACTTCTCTCTCAGCTGGTCCACAGCGACATACCATCCTTGGACTGGAAGCCCTTCATCACCTATGTGAAGCCAGACCCTCATGGACTGCCCGCGAGGCCCAATACCAGGTGATGAAGCAAAAGATCACAGCACTTCTGCACAACCCTCAAGGCCCAGCTGAACCTGCTCCGACCCAGTCCAGGTCTGCTCCTCCACCCCAGGTGATGTCACCGCCTTTCCACGGCTTTCAACAGCCCCTCACCTAACAAGGCTATGACTACCAGGACTTCCCACAGCAGAAACAGCCCTTTCCAGTCCAGGCCCAGGTTCATCGCACGCCGCAGACGCCACACCTCACCGAGCTGCAGACCAGACACTCGCACTACACTCCTGCCTTCCTCACCCCACAGCCAGCCTGTCGGACAATCTGTCATCAGTATTGGGCCTCACATCCCAGGTACTTGATGAAGGCCCTCTCAACCTCATGGACTGAGTCAGCTCTCGACAGCTTCCTGAACACACCATCCCCTGTTGTACTCTCGGGCCAAGCACCCCAATGGCGCCTCAGACCAACAGTCCAGCCACAGCCATCTCCACAGTCCCTGCCCGCTTAACAGATGAGACCATGGACATGCCTCAGAGTGACTGAGAATATCAGAGACTGAGTTGTTTACCTGTTCACTTTATCTTGTGCTTAAGACCTTTACTTGGTTCATTTTTGCTTTTTTAATAAAGCCATACAGTTTTACTTAAGACAGTTATTAATAAAGGTTATCTTTGCTTCACACACTTGTTCATATTTTTTTATACTTTATAAAGCCTTTCCATGCTTGTGGGATAGATAAGGATAGTTGTTGGGATAGATAAACCTCCAGTGCAAGCATAGTGGACTGTATGGTCCACCATCCCAGCTGCCACAACATATGGGCCCTTTTGTATCAATAACAATTTATTCATTGATCAACACATTTCAAAATAAACAAAGCTCTTTATTAATGCCCTATTCATTGTAGGCCACTCAACATACATGGCAAATCTCATCGGTGTTATGAGAGAGGGCTCAAGGAAGCATCCATTAACCATCCTACTATCCTGTCTTGCCACTCCACTGCTCCAGCTGGGAGTTGCACCAGGTGTCTCAGTAGGTTGCGCTGCTTCTTCCTTCACGTGAAGCTCTGTTGCGGTCGTTGAACATCCACAGTGTCGATCAGGTTTTGTCCTTGCCTCATTCATCAGGCTCCATGTCTCCATTCCTTGTTGACGGTCCAGAAGCCTGTTTCTGCAACACTGGGTAGCAGGAGCGCATGAGATTGTACAGGATGCAGCTAGCTTCCATGATGCTCCTCACAGTCTGTGGGCGATGCTGCATGGTGGTGAAAGTACCTGGAACCTGTTGGCCAGGATGCCAAAGGCGTTCTCCACCACCTGTCTTGCCCTGGACAGCCAGTAGTTGAAGATCCTCTCTTCATGGGTGAGGTATCTTGAACCTGTAGGGCTTCATGAGGTAGGTTCTGAGGGAGAAGGGCATCATCCCACGATGAAATAGGCACATCTTTGTGTGTCATTGGGTAGGGATCTGGAAAACCATGATGAGGTTGCGTTCCAGCCCTCCTTAAAGGTCCACTTGCATTAGTATACCTGGCTATCTGAAGCTGACCCGTTGCCTGATAGCATCGATGTCCGATGAACATGTAGTTAGCATCAACCATGGCAAACAGGATGAGTACTGAAGAAGCCCTTGTAGTTGTAATAATTGGACCCTGAGTTGGGCTGGAGCTTTGCAGGCCACGTGCTTCCCATCTATGGCTCCAAGGGTGGGGAAGTTCCACCTCTGATACCACTGTCCTGCAAGTTTTCCTCCAGCCTTCTTCAGTGGTGGGGTGGCACTTGAGGAGCTCCTCCACGTATTCTTGATGATGGCCTGTACCACTTCTCTGACCACTTTGCTTGATGTGTTGCGTGCGCCCCTCAGCATACTGCATGTTTCTGTACGTGGTTCCAGAGGCCAGGTGCCGCAGAGTCAGTGCCACCTCAGTCCAGGGTCCAGGTTGGGACGGAAGTTGGGTGCTAGGCTTGGTCAACCTGGGTCTCAGACGCCTCTAACACAAGTTCGTCAAACATGGCTGGTGGCATCCTCATGAAGTGGCTGGAATGCACGAGTGTCTTCATTCCTCAGCTCCACCATCAGCTTGTCATACAGTCCAAACTCCATTCTTCTCATGATCATCCTCGGACCCACACAGCTCTTGGACGTTCTCCTTTTTCTTCTTCTGCATAAAAGGTGAAACAGTCTGAACAGGTTTTTGGATCTGGTGTTGAATGATTGCAGCTACCATATGGACTGTGTCATGATGCATGGTGGAGAACAATGGATGATGTGGAAGACCAAGACCAAAGGGTGAAGAGGTCTGTACACCACGGCTTACTGGACTCATACTGAAGATCCAGATGATTTCTCCCCCTTTTTATGGAAATATCGGTTGTCTGTCTGCAAGGTGTCCTTCTACATACTCTAGACATACTCCAGACATCCTAATATATATGAGATACATCCAGAATACAAAATGTTTTGGTCCGTTTTTAATCCTTTATATACGAGATGCATACGCTTACATCCTTTCTATTTCTGTGCTACTCATGCTTGTGTTGATGTTCTTGTGTCCCTTTTGTTTCCTCCCTCTTTCCATTTTCCAGCTGTAGCGGATGTGAGTTTAGGGCGATGGCCAGAGGATGGCAGAGAGGATACAGTGTGACGTTTAACGGATAATAACGGACATAGAACGTTTGTTGCCCGTATATATGTTGTGGATGTACATCGTATGCGGTGGAAAGGTTCATCCGTTCACAAAGTTTTGTGCAGTTCAAAAACTTCTTGCACGGATGAAATCTTCCAAGTGGAACGGGATTTGCTGCCGAACGGGTCGGATAGAGTTGTATGAAAGATAACAACGGATGGAACATTTTGCTCGTCCGCTGTGTCCTTTTTGCATCTGTTGGGCAGTGTGACATGGGCTTAATAATTTGAGTACATTGTTATACTGGCCCCCTGAAATGTTTATAACATTCTCTATTCTCAGTTTGGGGTTCCGGACAATTAGCCAATACCATTTTATTCGAACAAATTGGGCTGTCAGCATAAAATACCTCAGATGCATTAGTAATAAACAAGTACTGTACACTTCACATTTCAATTTTGGTTTTTTTTTCCAGATTACTGACCTGTTAGAGGTGAATCCATTCTTTGATTAGTTGGTTAGACATTCAGGAGTACTTCTGACAGGAACAATCACAGCTCAGTTACACTCAGCAGCATAAAATGTCTTGCCCTTTTGAAGCCCAAATCAGAAGAGGCAAAAAGTCACACCCTTTTCAGCTCTTCTCTTCAGGACAAAGATGGCACCAATATGCAGGTAGTTCTTGACTTACAACAGTTCATTTAGTGACTGTTCAAAGTTACAACAGCACTGAAATAAATGATGTTTGACTGTTTTTCAAAGTTTCAACCTTTGCAGCATCCCTATGATCATGTGATCAAAATTCAGATGCTTGGCAATGGTTATTTATGACTTGCTGTGTCCTAAGGTCATGTGATCCCCTTTTGTGGCTTTCTGACAAGCAAAGTCCATGGGGAAGCCAAATTCACTTAACACCCGGGTAACTAACCTATCAACTGCAATGATTCACTTAACAACTGATGCAAGAAAGGTCATAAAATGGGCAAAACTCATTTAACATAAACTTTGGGTTCAATTGTGATTGAAAGTCGAGGACTACCTGTATTCATATTTACTCCATCATACATTGTGCACATTTGTTATTGCTCTGGATCAAAAATTTTCAGATTGCTCTTCAGTAACCATGAGGAAATTATTAATCATTATGTTGAGCCTTTTGGCTTGGAACTTGCACTCAGATATATTTGTTTTTAGGATTCTTAGAACAGAGAGGAAGATTCTGGAGAATTTCCTAAGCTAATTTTATGTTCTTCTCAAAGAAGATGGAGAAAAAGCTACTGGAGTACTGGAGCTTCAGGAAGGTCTCGGGTTGAATTTGGAACCTTGCTTATCAAGGTGGCATAATGGTTAGAATGCAGTATTGCAGGCTAACTCACATTGCCAGGAGTTCTATTCCTTCAATCCTGACTGGCTCAAAGATCACTAGCCTTCCGTCCTTCTGAGGTCAGTAAAATGAGGACTCAGATTGTTGGGGGAATATGCTGATGCTAAGAAAGAGCTGTAAAGCACTGTGAGGCCGTATATAAGCCTAAGTGCTATTGCTAAATGACTGTCTCTTATCTATTATGATGTTAATTATTATTATTACTCACTACAGGTTGCTAGCCATGGTCCTGAATTCAAGCCAAGGATCTTGGAACTGGACCTGCACAGCTGTCCTTGGTACTAAATGCCATTCTAAGTCCACATCATTTTCTTGCTGAGGTAAAAATGGGTGGAGCCAAATTTTATGAATGGTGCAACCAGGTTCAGGGAATGTACATTTCAGCTGCTCACTGCTTCATGTTATTATCTCTCTCTTCTCAATAGTTATTGTGTGTCCAGTATGTAATCTGCCTCAGGCTTTGCTTCATGAAAACTGTACCATACCTCTCTAGAGTCAACAAGTTTACACTTACTTTTATATATTTCCAGTCAGCAAGTGAAGTTTATACTGGAAGGAACTGGAGCCCTTATCACACTTACCTGCATATGTCAACTGAGGATTATCCAGCTAAGGCCTGTTCAAGCTACACGATTCACTTCTCCAAAGGGAACCTTTTAGGAACAGATGGGAACCATTACTCAGATCTTTCTCTTTTCCTTCCAAATTCGATATTGTGTCAGATGTACTGTAGTTGCTATCAATAGGTTTTCTTGCTGAGTCTGGAAAGGGACAGGAATGGAGATAGATGTTCTGACCCAAATCTTGTTCCAAGGAAACAAATACAAAACAGAGGTAACCGCAAAACCTTTTAATGATTCTTTATGAATTCCATTCCTTCACAATTAAAAGGCTGTTCCGAATTAATTGTCTCTGATAAGAATGAGCTTGCCAAGGTTGTGCAAAGCTGCCAAGAATACTAGATAAAGTTACTAAGAAATATTTCAAACACAAAGAGTCTCCAAACACCAACCAAGATACTCTGAACGTCCACAAGGCTTGAGTGCAAAAACTTCTTTGCTTTCTGTAAAGAACTCCAGTTTCTCAGCTGACTTTTATCTCTTAAGGGAGGGGCCATTACCTTACAGCCTTACTCCCGAGTTGCCCATGCTGTTGTCGCTGCTCTTTCCTTTGAGCCCGCATGCACATGCACTGGGCACAGGCTCCTCGAGGACCTCTTCATCACTGCTGCTAGCCTCCACAATCTCTGAAGACAGCATTCCATTCCCTGATGGTCCTGGCCCCATCCCTGCATCACACTCTCATCTGAATCCTCACTCTCCGAGACCTCAGCCATCCGCACCTGCTGCCAGTGAACCACAACAATAGGCAAGAACAAGTGTCTCTTTAAAACAAAGAAGACATTGGTTGCCATCTGCCCTAAAAGCAAAGTGACAGCAGAAGGAAGAGTTGCAGGGGAGAGGAAAGAAGAAAAAGAGCAAAGTTGGAGACAGAAAATGAAAATCAGCAAAGCAGATAGGAATGGAAGGTTCGGAGGGAATCTTACCTTGGGCCTTTTTTGATATCAGAGGAATCCAGGAAGTTAAGAAAGGAAAAGTTGAACTTGCCTATCAAAAACTGGATGTTGTGGAAAAACCACTATAGGAGGAACAAATAGGATTATGTGAAGAGACTGCATAGGCAATCTATTGATTCTAGAGATAAGAGGTCCCTTTTATCATATTGTTCCTTGTATGTAGTTATCATATGTGTATTGATCTGAAGTTTCTTGATTCACATATAGAGTCTATATAGAACTCAGCAAATGTTAATATTTTCCCCATACTCATAGGTATTTTCATCCAACTTTGAATATCTTTTATCTGGATAATACAATTCGAAACTAAACAAATTTGTTTTTCTTACAATACTTATCCTAAGGTATTTAATAGAATCAGGATAATAAACAAATCCTATTTTTTCTTTATTTATAAATTTAAAATGAATTGTATAGATTGTCATAACATTAGACATTCCAATTTATTGTATACTCAGAAAAAGACCCATGATCTTCACAGGAATGTAGTACACTTCTGGTCTCAGTTCAAAGAGCTGGATAACACCATTTATAGTTCTAAAGGATCACTATTTCCCTGTGTTTACACCTGGACTTTAAAAGCAACAACAAGGTCTAAATTTTGAAGTAGTCCCAGTAGCCTGGGACATGGATTTTTCTGTGATAGTTTCGGGGTCTTGAATGTCCTCCCTATAAAGCCTACTTCATATCACAATCTTTTTTCTTCTTCTAATATGCTCATATTTTGATATTTTAAGAACTCTGCCATAGTGCTTAAAATTTTGTTTTATTCCTGCTTTTTACTTTTGCTCCTGAAAGCTATTAATGTTTGCTCCTTTGTATTGCTAGCTGTTATTTTTATTTAATGATTGCTATTTTAAATCATTTTGTAGGCTACCTTGGGAAAAAATGTTTATAAAGGCAAAACATACTTTTAAAAATATTTTAATGAATACCTGATTGAGGGATAGATAAGCCACTGTTAACCAGACAAAGAAAGACAGAGTACTCAGGACAATTAATACGTGATGGAATGATAGATTGTTTGCATTCTACTAAAGTAAGTGAAAAATTAAGTAGGTACTTCTTTACAGAGAGACTAAAGGCTAGGTCCCACTGGCCGACGGACGCAAAACGTATGCATAAAGGACACAGCGGATGAGCAAAATTTCGGAGGTGGGTTCCAGTTTGGCTTCCTCTCTGATCCCGTGCCGCATCCGTTTATGGACGTTTATCCGCTCCAAATAGTTTTGGGCTTGCCCAAGAACTTTTGCGTGGCAAAATGTATCCAGTTCGTCCGTTCTGCACAACCGCTCACCATGAGCCGCTACGGCATTGCCGTTCTGCATCGCTAATATCCGCTTAGGGCTATCGCATGTGGGTCCCACAGTCCGCGACTTTGCCATCCGCGTCGGTACTGACGCAGGGAGAGGGAACGCGGAAATGGACGCAGAACGGATCCGTAAGCGATGACAGCATGAGAACAAAGCGTTTTAAAATGGGAAAAACAGCGTTCGTCAAGAGGGGAACACTATCTCGGATATTACAGGATGTCTTGTGCAAAGGATGCCCTATTGGAGATGCTAGATGAGGGATGCAGAGAAAGGGAACACTAAGATAACTTGGCACTGAGTAAAGAAAGGGGGAACAACTCGTCTGCAATCTCACTTTCAAACAGCTAGAGCCCAAGCGTAGGCAGAACGTCTGCAGCCTTCATAGCTGGCTCTGTCACTACGTGAGCGCGCAAGGCGAGCCGATGATCACTTCCCACTGTGGATTGGTGACAATAAGGTCCTTTCGGCGTCCACCGACTCCTTCTGCTACAGGTGCGAAACCATCTACCAGGCTCTGGTTGACTCTCCTACGGAAAGAAGAAGGAGGCCCCAAAAAAGTCTGGGTCAAAGATTGTTTGCCAGAAAGAAGAGACGGACTGTTACACCAGCGACTGGTGAAGCTCAGCGGAGCGAAGACAACTCGGACGTGATCCGTTGACCGCGTTCCGAGAACTTCAATATGAGGAAATGACCGCTCCAGCCCATGTTTATGACGAACATTGGTGCAGCGGGCTGACACCGGGCAGGTTTGACGCAAGAAGAACACCACTTCCACAGGCCGACGCCTGGACGCTGAGGACTCAAGGTGGCGACTCACTCTGCGCCACTGGACCTGCAGGGACCACCTACAGCAGCATGCAGTCGGCTTGAGGGTGCCGAGACCAAACACCATTATTCAGCATGTGGTGAGGTCAGAAAAGTGGTAGTAGGCAATCCATCGAAGAAATACAAAGGAGGAGCTCCTCCAGTACGCCCTGTACCGTTACTGGAGTGAAGGATGGAAGAAAAGTTGCAGGAGCATGTTGGGTAGCCGAGAGAGTGGAACCTTCCCCCACGAGGTGAGGGTCGGCCGTATGGTCCGGTTGGAGCCATGATGGGGAAGCGACGCTGTGGGCCTGCAAAGCAACCAGCCGTCAAGTTGGGTTTCCACTTATTGTCAAACTACAAGGGGCTTCTCTAGCATCGTCTCTTTGCCATGTCGATGCTGAAACGTCACAAAATTGCATGTATCATCGATGCTTCAAGGCAACGGCTCATCTCGCAGAATGTCAGGTATACAACGCCAGTGACCTCAAGGAGGGGCCTGGAAACGGCAACCTCATGGTGGGCTTCCCAGAATCAGCAACCCGTCGCCCAATTACGACACAAGAATGTGCGCCTAGAACTTCAGTGCGTGGGGAATGATGCCCTCCTACCCGTCAGCGACACCTATAACAGCCTCCAAATTACTCATCTGTGAGGAGAGATTCTTTCAACTACAGGGCTTTTTCCAGGGCAAAACGGGTGGACGAACGCGCTCTTTAGGTGCTGGGCAGGGTCAGAATGAGGCCAGAACATAGGGCTTTGCTCAGGTATACTGTCTCTACCTAACTATGCAGGCCAATAGCTAAGCAGCAAGAGACCATGGATGGAGGATCGTGGAAGCTGCTGCATCCTGCACAATCTACATGCGCACTGCGCTATCCAGCGGTCTTGCAAAGAACAGGGCTTGTGGACTGGTCAACAAGGCCAATGGGGACGATGGAGCCTTGGGGAGAATGGAGGCAAGGGCAAACGCCTGATCGACAACCGCGAGGAATCGTGCAAGGCCCCAGAAGACGGCTTCAAGACGTGAAGGCAAGACGAGCAGCGCAAACCTCCTGAAGACACTGGTGGCAACTCCAGCCCTGGAGCCAGTGGAGTGGCAAGACAGATAGTATGAAGATGGTTATATGCTCTCACTGAACCTTCCCTCATAACACAACGGATGAAAGTTGGGGCCATGTATGTTTGAGTTGGCCTTGTGACAATGAGGAATCATTGGCTGTTGAATAAGAGGTCGTGTTCATATGATTGTGACAATGTAGGTGGATGACATTGGATTGGATATCGGTGTATTTCATGAATAAAGTTAAAGGGTCTCATAGGGTGTGGGGGCAACAAGCTGGGAGGGTGGCGTTTCTTTGCGAGGGGGGAAACCCGCCGGCCCATAGGCAATGATTCTAAGCGGAATCGACAGTCCCACTAGCTTGCACTGAGAGGGTTTATCAGTCCCACTGCTATCCTAACCCATCCACAAGCTAATTAACCCATCCACAGGTATTCCTACCCATCCCAATAAGCTATCCTTACCCCACCAAAGCCAAGCAAAGGCTTTAAACCTATTTCTAAAAAGTTCCAGCCAAGAAACTTCATTAAAAAAAAAAAGGAAAAAGGGTAAAATGCTAAGCAGTGATGTGAAATCAAACAGATGGAGAACATGTTTTATTAACCAACGTGTCGACTGGACAAGCTGATAAAGACAAAAATGTGTCTCTGGCAACTCCTCTTGCTCGCTCAGTCTCAGGGGTGAAGTGGGGTCCAGGTGCTGTGGAGTGGCTGGTACTGGAGTGCTGTTACATCTTCGGTCCGAGAGAGCAGGAAGCAGCAAAGGCGCTAGCCCCAGAAAGCGAGCCCATGCTGCAGAGCCCCAGGAGAAACCAGGAGGGTGGGCCCGGGGGGCGAGGATGGTAGCGGCCCTGTCCCTCTTGCAGAGGGCTGGCAGCAGATGGCTCGAGGCTTGCGTAGTGCTTCCGCATTGTTGTTGAGGTTTCGTCTGCGTGGCAAGGGAGGCTTGGACAGGAAACCAAGGGGCTAGGCCAGGTGACGGGTGGCAGCAAGGCTGGCAAGGCAAGGCTTGGCAGGCAACTGCAGGCAGGGCAGGCAAAGGGCAAGCCAATCCGTCGGCAGTCCCAGGTTCTTTCTCTGGAATGGTGAACCGTGCCTTCCGAGCTGTGCTTCCGTTATATCCACGGGGCATAGACGCAAATGCAATCGCTCCCCGCATGCCGCAATTAATGCCTCGAGGCCAGATCCATGATATAGGCTTTACACTGTGCAATCTGCTCGTGCATCCGCTTCTATCCGTTCCGCGTCCGCTTTGAGCTGGGCGGCCATCCGGGAAGCCTTAGCGGTGCACCTGCCATCTTGCTCCCAGTCCGCTTCCATCCGCTGGGCTTACCCGTTCCGCATTCCGCTTTGGCACTACGCCAGCCCTGCACTCCTCCACGCGTCCCGTAGGGGTTAATACCCGCTCTGGTTCGATACGGCAAATATTTTCGGCCCCTTTTAGAGGAGCGGGAGATTCTGCTGAAACGTTGCTACAACTTTAAAAGCACTACAATGACATGGGATAATACCCGAAGGAAGCTGAACACACACACAGAGACACACACACACACACATGGAATGACTGAAACAGAAACGAAACATTAAAAGTTGAAACATTAAAATTAACACCAACAAAAAAAAAAATTAGCTAAGAAAGGAACCAATATATAAAGAAGGTGGAGGTGGGATCTTCTTAGTTGACTAACCACCTCTAGAGTTTGATTTTTGTTTTGAGATGTTTTTTTGGAAGATAGCTGAATAAAAGGGGAGGGTAGACTTGTGTGCAAAAGGAGTTCACATGATAGCATCATTTCTCAAGTGTCAGATATTCAGACAGACGCCCCTATATGAGCAAAAAGTATTGTAGCCCAAGCCAAAACAGAGGGCTGGGGAGTTAGTATGATGGTGTTGAGCTTTCCAAGTCCTAATCCAATATATTTGCTACTATGCTGCGCTGGCAGATCTTCGAAGAGGAGGATGAAAAACAATATAATATCTGGATTGATTCACCTTACCCAAATCCTCCATTCAGTTAGGATTCACTGCATATTACTTAATTGTATCCTAATAAAGAACAATGCCTGTCTATGTGTTAGAATAATGTGAAGCTGTGTCCACTCTACTTCTATTTTCTTGTGGGAAGAGGAGTGGGGCAAAGTGGGACAAAAGCTTGTTTTCTTCTCCTTGCTTCAGGACTGGTAATGGAGGTGGAAGTCATGGTGTTTTGCTATAATGGAAGAGCCCTACCTCTCCTGCGCTGCCAAAAGGCAGACAGCATTAAAAATTTGTGGACAAGGACCTGGATTATGTTTGTCATAGTGTGAGGTGGCACAGGGCAGCCCTCCTCATCTCAGAATGATTTGCAACAGGCTGGCTTGCAATGGCAGAAACTGAAACCCTTTTAAAGTGAAGCAAGAAAAACGGGCAGAAGTTATATTTTGGTAAGTTGGGATGGGTTGAGGCTAGCATTATGTGCCAAAGACCTCAACAGTTGGTGATTCTTTATGTACTAGTACAAAAGGATGAATGGTCATATCCATACATTTTACAATTTTTCCCCTTTTCACCTTAACCATGACATTGAGTGGAACAAAATCAGTTTTTTTTATTTATGCTAGTAACCTATATGTATTTATTGGGCTGACTGATTAAAAAAATACCCTTATGCCCTATTCTCAATGGTTCTTGTAAAGACTTTTTGACATGCTGTTTGTAATATCTTTTTCTACAGCTGGAAATCACAGAGTCAGCATTTTATATCAGTGAAGGAGAGCTTTTACACAGGGCATCTTTTGTGGACAAGTGGGTTGAATTGTTGAGGGTTATATGTCAGATAAACAAATAAAGCTCACCTTTAAGCATAATGGTCAATAAGAGCCACAAAGTGCTGAATGCTTAAAAACCAACAATTGGCCTCCAGAGAGATTGCTAACTGCTTGAAAATGTGCTCTCTTTTGGTCTGTGAGTAAAATATCATACTTGGTAGTTGCAGAGAATTTCAACAACTTTCATCATGCTGGGAAAGAGATAATTGGTCTGAACCACCAAAATTGTCATGTCATGACTTTTGATTTAGGCTCATGATATCTTTGAAGTTGTTTTCTAAGCAATTCACACACACAAACATAATTGTGTTGCCCAGTCAGTGCAACACAAAAGCTTTTTCTTTATGCTTTTATTTTTAAAATGCAGTAGTGTCAGTAGCACCAGATAAATAATACTGAGATTCTGTGATAAAATTATAAGTATCCTTCCTGATGGAAAAATTCCTGGGACTGCCAGCCAAAAATTCTTCCACCTTTTCTTCTGTTGACAATTCACTTTAATACTGTGGTAAGGGAAAAAAAACAGAAAAATCTGTATTATCTGGATCTTCTGTACAATTAATGAGGCTGGGTGATTAAATCATAAATGCTTAACTTGAAAGCACTCCCATCATATTCATATAATTCTGAAGAGAACTCAAACTTTAATGGTTATTCTTGCTGTTTCATTGGGTGCAGCAAGTTGGCATAAACAACTACATGATTAGAAAATAACATCTTTCATTCAACTGTACTCTAAAGCTTCCTTCAAATGGATTTTTAACTCTTATTCTCTATATGGGACTCAAGCGTGCTCTTAGAAAGTGGTTGCTACTACTTTGTTCTAGAATTATTTTTTATTTTACGACTGTAAAATACACTCATTTTACAAAACACAGCTGGGGAGGCTAGTCTTGTAAATTCAGTTGGGAGAAAGACTGTACAATTGAAATTATAAGACTAAAGAGAAACTAATGGAGAGAAATAGTCCTGTACTTAATTATAGATTACTTGTTTGAGGACTTCTTTTTAAAAAGATATATATTCTGTAATAGATTTGAATTTGTGACTCAATAGTAATGAAAGCATTTGGCTCTGTAATGTCATAGAGTACTTGCTGGGTAATAGATTGCTTATGTCCTGACATAAAGGATTTTGTCATTGCATTGTCTGAATAATTTCTCCACTTAATCAAAGGTTGTGAAAAGTATAAAATATATGCAGGGTTATCTCTGATTTATCTCTGAAGTTAACTAATTTAAGCAAACTTGAACACAGTTTCATGGCTGACTTATTATTGATCCTAGTCAAAGATAATCCAATTGAAACTGAAATCCTGCCAAGCTGACAAATTCATCACAAGGTTACATATTTTAAAATTGCCATTTTTGGAGGGCAGGGTGTTTTTTCTTACTGGAGAAAAAAATAGCCACCCACTCCAGTATGCTGGCAAAAATTAAAATGAGTATTTACAACCAAAATGGTGGAAGATAACAGGGAAGGCAATATTTTTCAACCTTGATTACTTTAAGATATTTAAGATGCAGGGGTGGGATTCTACCTGTTTGGTTGTTATGATTCTGCTCAGTTCAAAGAGCCGCAAATTGTGCCCCTGGCTGGTGCTGCCACTCTCCACCCGCCCCTCCCCTCCCCACCTAGTCAGTCCTTATCTCGCATGTCTGTCATTGCTGACTATATTTTTCCCCATCCCAGTCACTCCTTAAGATATTTCTTCCCCCCTCCTGACGATCAGCTGTTTCAATGATCAGCTGTGTTGGGATCTCCCTCCCTGTCTTACTGCTTCACCCAGGAGGCTTCCCTGAGGCCCAGGAGGCAAAGGGGGGCTTGCAGGGGGAAGAGCTGCGTCCCCTCGTGCTCCTTTTTTTTGCTTCCTGGGAGCAAAAACAACCCCCCAGGAGGCTCCCCTGAGGCCCAGGAGGCAAAAAATGGGGGGGGGGGGTATTGTGCTGCAAAAAANGGGGGGGGGGGAGTATTGTGCTGCAAAAAAAGAAGCCATGCTGACCTAGCCACGCCTACCTAGCCACATCCACAAAACCGGTTGTTAAAAAAAATTGAATCCCACCCCTGGATATATGGATTTCAACTCTTACAATTATGGGAGTTGAAACCCACATATCTTACCAAAGTTACCAATGGTAACTTTAAGTTTCAATTGAATTGAAACTTCTCAATTCAATTGAGAAACATTGAATTAAGACAAGAAGGAATCTAAAAAGTAGGGCCCAAAACTGACATTTTGGGCTAAATCCAGAAGAGAATCCTACTGCTGAGGGGCAAAAGGAAAATCCAGTTCTATGGAGTTATAAATACAATTGATAAGCTGAATATCAGAATCATGAATCAAGATAAACTTGATGTTGTCAGAACAAAAATGTTAAAAATGAATATTGACATTTTGAGAAAAAGTGAAATGAAATTGTTCTGAATTGTCACTCAGAAGACCACTAAATCTTTTACTGTGGACAAGAAGATAATAGAATAAATATATAGAATATTTGAGGAGCTGCTACAGAGAGGATGGGGTCAAGCTATTTTCCAAGGCTTCTGAAGACCAGACAAGGAATAATGGATGGAAACTGATCAAGGAGAGATTCAACCTAAAAATAAGGAGAAATGTTCTGACAGTGAGAAATCAACCAATGGAACAACTTGCTTTCAGAAGCTGTGGGAGCTTCATCACTGGAAGCTTTCAAGAAGAGACTGGACTGCCATTTGTCAGAAATGGTGTACTGTCTCCTGCTTGGGCAGGGAGGGGTTGGACTAGAAGACCTACAAATTTCCTTCCAAATCTGTTAATCTGTTAAATGGTGTACTTATTAATAAATAAATATTAAGGTCAGTGCTTTTGTAGAACCATGGGAATATTATGGTGATCCAAGTCAATGCTACAACTACAGGTGTCAAGGATATTAATACTGATTAGTTCTATGTGGACTTGTAACAATTTTTTTAAAAATGTCAAATCAAAAAATCAAAGGAAGATGTTACATTCATCTTAAATGAATGGAATGTTAAAGTTGGAAATAGAATCTGGAATTTGGCAAATGTGATCTTGGCATACAAAACAAAGTAGATAATATACTACTCTTCCATCGGGATTCTTAAGTGATTATAGAAAATACCTTTTTTGACTGGCCTTAAGTATTTTTCTCCATGTGGATATCATCAGGAGCAACTTCATTTTACTGTATTTTGCAAATAAATATAAGGGAGCTCTATTCACTCAAGAAAACCAAGGCCTAGTGCTGACTGTAGCTCTTCTCTTGAATGTAAAAAGAGCTGAGGAAAGGCAAAAAGAAAAAGGAAAAAATATCTAACTAATTTCCAAAGAAGAGTAAAAAGAGAATGGAGATATATCAGTTCAAAGAAATTGAAGATACAGTTGATTTGTAATTGTAATATGTTTAAGAAAGTTAAAGAAAATTTAGTGAAGCATTTTTGCAAACATGCACAATAATAAAAGCCAATATAAAAATTAGGAGACTAAATGATTAGATCCTATTATTATAAATATTAGCTTAAAAGAACTCAAAGAAGCAGTTATTGACAGACAAACCTGGCAAACTGTTATTTATTGCAGTGGTCGCCAACCACTGGGTCGGGGACCACTGGTGGTCCACGAGAAAATTTTGTTGGTCTGCAGAGAAATGTACCCACCCAAAGCACCCTCACATGGCCTGCCTACCCGATGGTCCCCACCCTTCGGCGAACACAAACCTTACCTTGAGTAGAGCCATGAGAGCTGGAACTGGAAGTTAAGACTACCGGTGGGGGAGGGAAATCTGTCCCTGGGTAGCTTGCTGACTTTGGTGGGAAAGTTGGTTCCATATTTCAGAGCTGCCGTAATCACAGGACTGGCCCTTTGGTCATCCCAGACAGTTACTTCTCCACCCAGGTGCACCAGCCTGCCATGGATTGAAGGAGCTGCTCCAGGATGACCAAAGGGCCAGTCTTGTGACTACTGCAGCTCTGGAATATGGGACCGACTTTCCCATCAATGTCAGCAACGTCAAAATTCATTGTAATGGTCCATGGGATTTAAAATTGTGAGTTTGATGGTCCCTGAAGTCCAAAAGGTTGGTGACCCCTGGTTTATTGGACCATGGTGGAAATTGAACAATATTTCCTTGTCATGCTCCCCAACATACCTATTTCATAGACAGTTTTGGGTGTACTGAGTGAGGTTCTGAATTAAAAGACCAGTCTTAAGAGGTTCTGACTTCAATATTTAGGAGCAAGTAGGGTCTTCGATAGTTGCAGATGGAGCTCAGAAGAAGCAAAACTTATTGCAGGTTGAGCTTGGAAGTTTGGAGCTCTCAAATAATCAGCCAGCTGTGGATGCAGAGGAAGAAATTGAGACACCTGACTTAGAGGTTAAACAGGAAAAAATCCTCACTTGGGTGACAAAATCAATGGAGTAGAATAAAAAGGCACAATGAAAATCCTGAATGGAAAGAAGCAAGATTCAAGAAAACTCCCTGAGTCAGTGTGGTGAAGAAGTTGATAAACAGTGTTCCAAAGTTGAGGCTAAGCAGGCACTGCTTCTGATGTCTGGCTCTTGTGGAGAAAAAAGCTTTTTTCCCCTTGAATTCTTGCATTCCTACAGAGTTATGAGATGTGGAGTCATCATAAAGCCCTTTTATATAAGTTTGACCTTTTGTATGTACAGTTGCTATCAGAGGACCCAGAACTTCTGTTTTGCTTGATTCTATTTCTGATTCATCTAGTAATAGAATCTGATTTGGAGGGAAATTTTTATATCCTTTCATAAGGCAATTTTTTTGAAAGTTGCAACAAAACTAACTGCTAAGAAGCAAGCTGAGGATGACCAATGCAGAAATATCCCTCCCCCTTTTTTGGGGGGGAAACTTTACTTCAGTAGCAAAGATTATTTCCTCATATTTATGTCTTAGTATGAGAAATGGCCTTTACAGTGACTGAGGCTTCTGATTATAGCAAGACTTACTCAATTTCTGATCCCACAGCAAGATCTAGAGTTTGATTCTTGAACCCCAAGTAATCTAATTCAAACACAAACTCTGTCTTCGTTTGTTGGTTTTATCTGTTTGTTTTTATTTGTATACTTATTATTATTCATTTGAATATTTGAAATGAGCTGACTCCAGAAGAAATGCTGTTTGCTAATCTTCTGCAAAGAGAACATTTGAATACTTCAGGTCTTATGTGCTTTTCTGTTTGCATGTATTAATTAAATCATTTATTTTATATTTTGAGAAATTGTTGTATGTGTGGTCCTTAAGAACATTTACGACACTGCACTGTTACCAGAATTTTATCCATATGTATCAGAATGTTCATATGAGTCTGGGTCACATTTTAGAATATAGAATTGTTCCATTCAAATCGCTAGAGCCACAGTAATATAATTTTCTGCCTTGTGAGCTTGAAATAAGTGTGACCTTGTTGGAAGTTAAAACCCACTCCTCTCCTAGAAAAATGAAATATCCTAGGAAATACTAAAAAGGCAGAATATTTCCCCTAAAAAGAGAAGTAGAAACTCCAAAGCAGAAACTCACCTCAGAAGCAGAAGCTCACTCCCACCTTTGTTCATGGGTGGGCCATTAAGGTCTGGGACAGAATATTTTACAAAACAAAGATCTCCAGGTAGAGCTATAGGAATTGACAAAAGCCTTTTCATTACATCATCATCTAGCAAGGCTCAACCAAGCCTAGGACTTAGGACAGCCTACAAAGTTGCCCCTGCATGGCCCCATGGGGGTCTGACAACCAATCAGAATACAAGCTCAAATTCAAATCTCATCAGAGGGTATAAAACCAGACACTTTCAGCCCTCCTCCTTCTTGCTCTTTTCCTTCACCTTGAAGCATGTGATCATCCTTCCTTCTTTGGAGCTCCAAGCCATGTGTCCTTGTCCACCATTAAACCATCTTTCCAAACAGACTTCATGTTTCCAGTGTCTTTTTGCCCACTTGGAACTGAACCCAGAAGGATAATTCTACCGAAAATTCAACCTAAAATAACAAAACCCCATGCTGGGTACCTTGCTATTGACATATATTTTCTTATTATAGGACTTGCTGCACATCATTAGTGCCACATTATACCAAATCTTGGATTATGTTATGCAATATATGAAGCATAGCTCTTAATGTGGAGACAGTTATTTTTCTTCCCACTTGTGTCAGGAGCAGAATAATTTCTAGATCTTACCCAAGACCCGGAGTTTGATGAAGTAAAGTCATTAATTGGCTATGATTAGGTTATTTATTTAAGCATGAACAGTTCTCCCTTAGCCTCAAAGCACTCTATAACAGATACAGTATATAAAAACAATAGAATTTGTTCAAGATGAATCCTCCTCCTCCCCCTTTGTGGTAAAACATGGTCAGTGAAATGTGTGGGCCTAAACTTGAGGTCTTTTGTTTAAGCATTTGTCCTTCTGGAATGAGCTTCAGGAGAAAATGTATTCCTTGCGCCTAAACATTTTTGAGAATTCAGCCCAGGTATAGATGTATTGGGTTTGTTTCAGGATGTCTGCAAAGATAAGCACTCAGTTTATTGCTTAATATCAAAACAAACATGCAGAAAAGGTTCTGAAATTTGTCATTCCAGCTAGTTCAAGAGGGTTGCTGTGGAGACTCTATGATCCATCAAAAATCCTATAAATTGCCTGCCCCTAATCTGAGAGGAGATAGGAGGGAAAAAGCAAATCAAACAAAATCTCCGGGTTTTGATGGCTTAAGACTTCTTCTGAGAACAGTCATGATAGACATGAATCACTCATGGATGGAAGCCCAGATGACCTCCATTATCCTACTTGTAGAGCAGATGGTCTTGCTGTTCTTTCTCACAGGGTAGTTGGGTGCAATCATCTCCATGAGGGGTAGAAAATACCCCCTTCCATGCCAGTAGAGAGTAAAAGTGGCAGGTTTCCAGAATGTACACAAGTGTATTCCTTTTCCATGGGACCCATGTTCCACCTGTGATCATTTTAGTCTTGCTTCTTGAATATCTGTGCACTGGAATATCTGATTCCATTGTGTCAAACATTACTGGCAGAGCAATACTTCTAAAAAGTCCTGTAGACGTTCTCATAAAACATCTTGGAAACAGGAAAAATATAATGTATATGTACATTCTCATCTCTTATAGCAAGTTTTGCAATCTAATAAACCTGTCATGGTAAGAAACATAGTTGTTTAAAAAAGAGATTACCCCTGGGTTTTATATGTTTAATTAAAGGGCATGTCTATATGTTTAGGCTTCTGTTTTCCTTTAAGTTTGACTTTTCAAATAAAGTAGGCATTTCATATAATGTACTACACTACATTATTATTATCTAAATAAAATATAACAAACAGAAATTGCATTGATTTCCATTTTCTTTTTGAGTGGGAAATAACACATTATTTTTCCCACAAGGTGGTACTGTGGGACCATGATTACTTAACTTTTTACTTGTAGATTCATTTGTTCTGAAACCCACTTTTACACTGTTAAATGAGAGCATTTGAAAAATTAATCATTTCTGAAAAATACTGTGATCATCATGTTACTGCTTATATTTTGTAAATTGATTATAGATTCTATTACAAGCCTTTTGCAACACTTTCTTATACATTTTTTATTTTTAAAACTTTCATTTGCAGAAGTTTCTTTGTGGAAAAGAATTTTTTAAAATGTTTTGAAATGCAGTCAATGTTTGCTGGAAACTTGGATTAAAATTCTGAAAATGCTTATTGGGAAGGGGTGTAATGGAATTCATTGTGATTGTCAGTTGTATGTCCTGTATCAGAAGTTTTGAAGAGTAATTCACGAAATGCAAAGGCAAGGTTTCAATTTATACTAACATACATTTGTGAACATATGGTGTTGCAGTGGTTAGAATGAAGTATTGCAGGGAAATGCTGCCCACAGTCTGGAGTTCGATCCTGATTAACTCAAGGATGATTCAGCCTTCCATCTTCTGAGTTAGCAAAATGAGGACCCAGATCATTAGGGCAAAAGCTGTAAACCGCCCAGAGAGTGCTATAAAGCACCATAGTATTATAAAATGTGGTAATAAATGTATATTTATTATACATATATATAAAACCACAGAGCCTCTGTCGCGTAGTGGTTAGAGTGCTGTACTGCAGACCACTTCTGCTACTATTGACTGTTCAAATCCCACCAGGCTCAAGGTTGACTCAGCTTTCCATCCTTCTGAGGTAAAATGAGGACCCAGATTGTTGGGGGCAATATGCTGACTCTGTAAAAACCGCTTAGAGAGGGCTGTAAAGCACTATAAGTGCTACTGCTGAGTGCTATTGCTATATTCTGGGAAAATGTTAAATGTTAATTCCATTCACATCACATAGTAAAAGTATTATTCAAAATAGTATTAAAACATATGATACAGGCAGTCCTTGACTTATGACCTCAATTGAGCCCAAAATTCCCATTGCTAAGCAAGACAATTGTAAAATGAGTTCTGCCCCATTTTATGACCTCTTGTGCCACAGTTGTTCAGGGAATCACTGCAATAAAGTGAATTAAACAGTTAAATGAGTCTGGCTTCCCCCATTGCCTTTGTTTGTCAGAAGCCAGCTGGAAAGGTTACAAATGGTGGTCGCATGACTATGCGACAGTGAAATTGCCATAAATACATGCCAGATGTCAAGTGCCTGACTTGTGTTCTTGTGGAATGCTGCAACTGTTACAAGTATGAAAACTGTTCATAAGTCATTTTTTTCAGTGCTGTTTTAACTTTGAATGGTCATTAAACAAATGGACTACTTGTATTTGCTTCTGCATGGATCAAGAAAAATTACAACTTTTAATAGGGGCAAGTGGATTAAGGGTAGACAGCACAATTCTAAAAGCACAAGGGAAAATTCTGGTGAGGGGAATAGGAAGAAACACACAAACACTTCAATATAAAGTCCATGTCACACCGAAGCAACGGATGCAAAGAGGATGTAAAACGGACAAAAAAGCTTGCCATCTGTTGGAAAACGCAATGTACTCACTGCC